>VWYK01039454.1:0-37145 GCA_013399775.1 Semnornis frantzii | reverse complement strand
CATGACACTCTGAGCCCATGGTACTCTGGTCCTGAACACCTCCAGGGAGGTTGTGGAGCACAGAATCACCCAGGGTAATCTTTGATCTTCGATCCCATTCTGTGCTTCTGTGCTCCACAACCTCCCTGGGCAACCTGTGCCAGTGTCTCAGCACCCTCACTGTATAGAACTTCTTCCTAACATGCAGTTCAAGTCTCCCCTCTGCCAGTTCAAACCCACTGCCCTCATCCCATCACTACAAGTCCTTGTGAACAGTGCCTGGCACTCTGTGATTCAGTGCTTCAAGGCTGCAGATGCGGAGGGTGGAGCAGCAGAGGGGCACAGCAGCTATTGGAGTGACTCTGATTTATTTAATGCACCCAGAACTACAGCTCTGAACCCATGGCTCTCTGAGGCTGCTTTCTGCTGTGCAGTGACCTGGGAGAGTTCAAGCGATGCGGCAGAAGCTGCTCATCTGGATTTTCTCTCTCTGATGCTGAAGTGCCTGTTGAAAGCCACTCAGGACATCAGATGAAACTCTCCAGAATGGTGCTATCAATATCTTAAACTCTGGATGCAGACATAAGAGTTTGCAGATGTAGCAGGGAGACAGATCTTGCCCAGGGTGTTTAATGAAGCTGCTTTGGAGGCTGAATTTGCTGGGGATGAGCTGGAGATCATGTCTGCAGCATGCCAGTGTCAGCTGGAGGTGGCATACCCTGGGCAGGATTTACAGCCTCATCTCTCTCTATTCACCTCACTCAGGAAGGCAGGAAGTTTATTTACTATCCAGAGGCAGCTAAGTGCCTTCCCTGCGCACTGTTACAGCTGTGGAGAGCGGCAGTGCAGCTCTGGGTCTGTCTCTAGGGGGATGCCTTGCAGCAGGAAGGGTGAGAGCTCTGCTTGTGCCCCTCCCACGGAGAGATGAATTCCTGCGCCGCAGCGCAGCCACAGATTGATTGTTCCTCTCAAGGAAGTTTTCTGTCGTGATCGTTAAGTTTCCACTCCTGATCCTAGAGAAGGCAATTTGAAAGGATTCTGTGTTCTGTATGTCTTTAGCATGAGAATGGCAGGGAGCACGGCTGTGCCACTGACAGCCAGAGTGCAGCTGTCACTGCAGGGGAGGGATGGTTCCCTGTGCAGGCTCTGAGGCTCCTAAAGGAGGTTTGCCTGGGGGAAAGGAAAGCAGGGAGTGGGCACTTAGCGAATGTCCAAACGTGGCTGAGGTTCTTTACTGTGGGGGTGGTGGAGCACTGGACCTGGCTGCCCGGGGAGGTGGTGGAGGCCGAACACAGAGACATTCAAGGTCAGGCTGGATGGAGCTGTGAGCAGCCTGCTCCATTTGGGGTGTCCCTGCTGGCTGCAGAGGAGTTGGCCTGGATGAGCTTTAAGGATCCCTTCCAGCCCAGAGCGTTCTGTGAGTCTGTTCTTGGTGATCTCTCTCACCTGGTGAGGGGAGCAAGGAGCCCTCCTGTGCACAGCACAGCCTCGGTGCCTCCTCTGCCCTCCTGCAGCCACACTGCCTGGTGGGATGCTGCCCTCCTCCACCCCTGTCCTTGCATATTCCCCTGCTTGCTGAAGGTCCCAGCACGAATTCCTGTCACAAGGAGAGGCTATTCCGTGGTGAGGATGCTGAGTGCCAACGCAGTTTTTAGCAGCCAAGAGAGACTCAGGGAGTGGATTTCTGGCACCCCTGGAGCTGAGTAATCCCACGGACTTTGATGGAGCTGTGCAAGCTCCAGCTCTCTGAGAAGGCCTTGATATTTTTTATTTTTGTTAATTAGCACTTAAGAACATTCCCTATCAGCCTATATCGATTTGCAGATGTGATGCCAGATGAGTTTAATTCCTGATTGCACTAATTACCCCACGCTGCTGTGCTTAATCCTGCTCTGTGCTGGATGCAACTGCATAGCTGCAGGGATTATTAGAGCCATAAAAGCATTTAGTGCTTTATGAGTTTCCCACTAATGTGGGAGATAAGCACATCACACTTTGCAGCAATCAGGTGCCCTACCTCAGTGGGATCATGTATACATCATCTGTGTGTGGGACACAGGCTGAGCACAACAGCAGCTCCTTTCTGCTCCACTGGAGCCCTGAATCCCTGTGAAGTTGGAGAGACTTCTTTTTTTTCCCCCCCTTTGCTTAAAAAATAAAGGCAAAATTAATTGGAAGTGACAAGAGGAAAATGATCCAGCTGAATGCTTTGATAAGCAATCAAGGCTTAATAGATTAGAAAATATAATTAATTACTTAATTATACTCGGAGTGGTTGTTGTTGGTAGATTGTTCCTTGAGAAGCCATTGTTGTAGCAGAGGATATGCCCAGTGCATGAAGAGCAGCCTCCAGGCAGCCATGGCTGCTAGCTGGGGCTCCTGGTGAGGAGGAGTTGTCCCAGCTAAGAGCTGCCACTGAACCCTCAATGCCACCTCTGCCCACGGCTCCACCAGCACTTGTTTGCCCTCACAGTTAGCTGCAGTGTGGTGCCAGGGAGCAGTGCTGCCAGAGTCACTGCCCTTCAGACAGAAGGTAAGCTGGGGAAGGGTCTGGAGGGCAGGGCTGGGGAGGAGCAGCTGAGGGAGTCTGTAGGAGAGGAGGCTGAAGGCAGAGCTCATTGCTCTCTTCTGCCTAATAAAATGAGAGGAAATGGCCTCAGGTTGCACCAGGGGAGGTTTAGGTTGGACTTGAGGAACAATTTCTTCCCAGCAAGGGTTCTGAGGTGCTGGCGCAGGCTGCCCAGGGGGATGGTGGAGTTCCCACCTCTGGAGGTGTTCAGGAAATGTGTGCCCGTGGCACCTGGGGGCATGGTGGTGTTGGTTTGCTGGTTGGACTTGGTGATCTTGGAGACCTTTTCCAATCCTAATAATTCTGCAACTCTGCCTCTCAGCAGCCTGAGCGCTTCTTGCCACAGAAGGGAGCCTGCTCTGAAGTACATAAACACAGAGTGTGTGACACCCCCAGCTGGCATGGCTGTCCCTGTGCCCACCCTGTGCTGACAGGCAGTGCCTTGGCTTTAGCCACTACAGTCCTGTCAGCAGGATCCTGAGCTCATCTTGCAGGTCAGGATTCTCAATTTAGTGGCTGCAGCCGAAACCTGTAATTATGGTGTGAACTGAATCATAGAGTGAGGGAATGGGTTGGGTTGGAAGGGACCTTGAAGATCATCCACTTCCAACCCCCTGCCATGGGCAGGGACACCTCCCACTAGAGCTTATCTGACCTGGCCTTGAACACCTCCAGGGAGGGGACATGCACAGCCTCCCTGGGCAACCTGTGCCAGTGTCTCACCATCCTCACTCTTGGGAATTTCTTCCTCATCTCCAGTCTCAGTCTCCCCTCTCAAAGCCACTGTCCCCTGTCCCATCACTACAGGCTGTCCCAGTGCCTTCTCTCCCCACTGACAGGAAGGGAAGAGAAGAGCTGAGCTCACTGATCCTAGAACTGGTAACGCTCCCAGGCCAACACAAGGAATTCAGGAGGGTCTGGTTTGTTATCTCCTTGTCTTTGAGCCCAGCCAATAGCTGCTGCTCATTGGAAGAACAAAAAAATCCCCCTTTTTTATGAAACTGTTATTAAGTGGTGTTGTTGCAATCAATGGAATGAAGGGAATGAAATGAAATGGAGCATGGAATCTCCCCGAGCCGCTGCGTGTGCCGCATGTGAAAGCAGCGCGGCCGTGGCCAGGGTCAGTGCTGCTGCTCCTCACGTGGGCTGCTGCTGTCTGTGCCAGGGCAGCAGCTCCTGGGCTCTGATACTGGGGTCACAGGACCACAGGGCCTGGAAGTGACCTCTAGCCAGCCCAACCCCACTGCCAAAGCAGGATCACCTCGAGCAGGTTGCACAGGAATGTGTCCAGGTGGGGTTGGAGGCTCTCCAGGGAAGGAGACTCCACAGCCTCTCTGGGCAGCCTGCCCCAGGGCTCCAGCACCCTCACACCAAAGAAGTTTCTCCTCCTGTCAGTTGTCAGAAAGCTCCTTTGTGCACATCTTGTGTTGCACACTCAGGGTCAGCAGCTCTTGCAGAGAGTCTTGGTCTTTCTCTTTGCTACTCTCGAATTTTATGGCTCAGCTTCCAGGCTTGCAAAGGCTCTTGGCAAGGAAGAGGCAGGGAGCAGATGAGCGCGAGAGGGTTCACTTGATCACAGAGCTGTGCCTGCCTTCCTTTGAGTGCCACTTAGCTGGATGCAGCAGCAGCCAGCAGTGATGGACTGACACAGATGGAGCTGAAGTCCTCTGGGGAAAGTCCCACTGCTTCCACATGCTGCACCATGCGCCCCGGCGGAGCACTGAGCCCATTGCACCACACTGGTGGAGCCGAGAGTGGCAGCAGCCTGCAACAGCAGGAGGGGACTTGTCCTCATGGTCTCCATTCGCCTTCATTAGCTCCTGCAGTGCCTGGGACTGGAAGGGATTTTCACCTCCCTGGAGCCAGGCACAGGGCAGCAGCTGCTGTGTGCTGGGGTTTGGCTCCCTGGGCACAGAGGGAGCTGACACAACCCCGGCACTGCCCTGTGCCTGTCGCTGGCTCCCGTGGGGCTTGGCCTCACCCTGCTTCCTCTGGCTGTGCTGGGAGAACTTCTTACAGCCCCTGAATTGTTTGGGTTGGAAAAGGCCTCTAAGATCATCCAGTCCAACCAGCAGCCCAACTGCGGCCCACGGCCACTAAGCCATGCCACAGGCTTCTTGAGCAACCCCAGGGATGGGCACTCCACCACCACCTCCCAGGGCATCCAGTGCCAAGGCCTGGAAATGCACTTACAAACCTGTTCAAATGCCTTTGATTTGTCAGAGGAAAACCATATGGTGGAGGCTACAATGGAGCCATGGTTGATCACACTCCCCTCCAATCTGCAGCTGCTTTCCTTCCCATAGAGAAATACATCTTTAAATTATGTATCCCACCTCCCTCTCTCGATTTATTATTATTTTGTTAACGTTGCCTTTGGCTGCTGAATGTTTCCATTATGCCCAATAAACATCTTGGAGACTGACCCATTCCTGCTTTGAATGCACATTAAGGGCCACATTTTCTCCCTTTCACCTTCCAGAGGAAACAAAGCTGCTGCTCGTTATCTGCAGCACTCACTGAAGAAGAGACTCATTTCCAGCAAATCATTTCTGTCCCCTTAGAACTTCATGAAAACCTGTTTCAGTTCTTGACCATAAAAGCTCAGTGAATAACTATTGCAGAGGAGTGCTGGGAGCTTTGATGTCAGAGCTGTTGTGCTTTAAAAGGGCACAGAAGTCTGTCAATGGCAGATTCTTTTCTTCCGTGGCAATGGAGCAGCCTGCAGGACACTGTGTTCTATTGTAGGGAGGGCTTGAAGCCCAACTCACTACATAGCTGGAGCAGAAAGAGGAAAAGGGTAACCATGTCAACCATTGTCCAGCTGGCACCTGGGACACTGCTCTGCAGTCATTCATCCTGCCTCCTGTCCTACCCTGGTAGCTTGGATGTAAGCAGCAGAGGTGTGGAGGGCATGAAGATGGGGCTGGGATCTTCCCAGTGGTGCCCAGTGACAGGACAGGGGGCAAGGCGCACAGACTGGAACCCAGGAGGTTTCACTTGAACTTAAGGAAAGACTTCTTTGGTGTGAGGGTGCTGGGACCCTGGAGCAGGCTGCCCAGGCAGGTTTGCTCCTGTTGGGATTACAAACATCTCCACAGTGACAGTGAGCACAGGAGGAGGGAAGTCGTCTGGGGATACAGGATCTGTATGCATGTGCTCAGCTCCTGCAGAAATCTGTGCCTCAATCTGTGCAGCACTTCAGAGATCTCTTTCTTGTTTGCTGTTTTCCTTTCTCCCACCCTTCATCTGTCATGCCTGCCTGGCGTGCAGGCTCCCAGGGCAGGGGCTCTTTTTGGGTACCACCCTGCAGCTCCAGCTCCTGTCGAGGCCTGGGGCACTGCAGATAAGCAGCAGATTCGAGATGGTGAGGGCCTGGTCTAGCTCCTTGTGTGTAGTTCTCCTCCCAGTCTGTTAGACCCTTGAGCAGAGGCAGATGACCCAGGCATTGGGTATTGGTCCTAGGGGGCTGCAGCTGGTGTAGACCATCACAGGGAAAGATCCCATGCAGAGGGTCGTTAATGATGACAACTCCATCTTCCACCGTGCCAGTAGTGCACCACAGGGCCACAGAACCATAGAGTGGTTGGGGTTGGAGGAGCCCTCTGAGATCATCCAATTCAGCCACCACCAACACCACCATGCCCATCAAACCATGGCCCCAAGTGCCATGGGCACACCTCTCTTGAACGCCCCCAGGGATGGGGACTCCACCATCTCCCTGGGTAGTCTGTGCCAACACCTGGAAATGCACCTGCAAATCTACTCCAGTGCCAGAAGCATGGAGTGGTAGTGGTTGGAAGGGATGGATGGAGATCAAGTGCAGCTTCCCCCTGCTAGAGCAGAGTCACCTGGGACTGACCACACAGGAACACATCCAGCCTGGGTAGCCTGCTCCGGGGCTCCAGCAGCCTCACACGCAGACCAAGCAGGCTGACAGGCAGATTCGTGTTCCAGCAGGGTTCTTTGGACCTGCTGCTGCTGCATGGAGGCTCAGGGATGGGCCAAGTGGGCAGCACCGCTCTTCGTCGTGGAGGCTCCCTGGTCTGGGTGGGCAGGAGGACCCAGGGTGGGAGGTCCCAGGGCAGGAGGACCCAGGGCAGGAGGACCCAGGGCGGGAGGACCCAGGGCGGGAGGTCCCAGGTTGGGAGGTCCCAGGGCGGGAGGTCCCAGGGCAGGAGGTCCCAGGGCGGGAGGTCCCAGGGCGGGAGGACCCAGGTTGGGAGGACCCAGGTTGGGAGGACCCAGGTTGGGAGGACCCAGGGCGGGAGGTCCCAGGTCGGGAGGACCCAGGGCGGGAGGACCCAGGGCTCCCTGGAGCCCGTGCGGGGCAGGCAGCCGCAGGCAGCCGTCCGTGAGCTCTGCCGCCCTCTGCTGGCTGCAGCCAGCAGTGCTGCGCTGCGCAGGCAGCTTCGGTCCTCTGGCCTCGAACGGGGCTCGGCACTGCTCGGACTTCACTCCAGCCCCGGGCTGCTGCTCTGAGGGGTCGGCGCCAGGAATGCCAGCCTCGGCGCCAGGAATTCCAGCCTCAGCGCTTGCAAGCTGCCAGCTGATGCAGAGGGAAGAGAGGTGAGCCGGATACAGCCGTCCCGGAGCTGCTCTGTCCTGTGTCTGGAGCAGGTCTCTGCTGCTCCTTAGGACCTTCAGCCAGTCTGCTGCTGGGACCAAACTGGGAGGAGTGGCTGGCAGCCCCCTCAGGCTGTACTGCCATCGAGTGAGGCCTGGCCGAGCTGGAGAGTTGAGCAGAGAGGAAGCTCCTGAAGTTCGAGCAGGACTTAGTGCAGGTCCTGTGCCTGGGGAGAAACAACCTCCTGCAGCAGCACGGGGCGGGGACCTGCTGGGAGGCAGCTCAGTGGGCAAGGANGCCGCAGGCAGCCGTCCGTGAGCTCTGCCGCCCTCTGCTGGCTGCAGCCAGCAGTGCTGCGCTGCGCAGGCAGCTTCGGTCCTCCATGGGGAAGAGTGTGGCCAGCACGGCAAAGGACATTCTCCTCCCTCTTGCTGTGCCCTAGTGAGGCCAGAACCTGGAGGTCTGGGTACAGTTCTGGGCTCCCCATTTCAAGAGGGGTAGGGAACTAATGGAGAGAGTCCAGTGGAGGCTGGGAAGATGCTGAGGGTCTGGGGCAGCTCTGTGAGAAGGGAAGGCTGAGAGCCCTGGGGCTGAAAGCCCGCAGAAGAGCAGCCCCAGAAGGGATCTGCTCAATGCTCAGCAAGAGCTAAAGAGTGGAGGGGGCAAGAGGATGGGGCCGGGCTCCTTTTAGTGGTGGACTGTGGCTGTTTGGAGGCTTTAGTGTGTGGTTGGTTTGGGGTCTGTTGGTTTGGGTTTTTCAGATGTCATCCAGACTTTCCTGGCTGCTTCAGAAGTGTCACTGAAGTCCTGTTGCTCAATAATTCCATTGTTGTATTTTTTGCTTTCATGGAGTAATTGAATTGATCCTCACGGTTTTGTAGCAGCAAATATTGCTAAGCCAGGAACACTTCCTCAGCCATCACTCTTCCAGTTTTCTCAGGGATTCTCAGTATGTCTTTGCTGATCATTTCCCTGCATATTAGAGAACTCGCCCAGAGGAATGCAGAAGTCATTTGTTTTCTGCAGAGCATTAAAAAGTAATGCTCTCATTGTGCAGTGTCCTTGCTTGCAATGCTGGACAGGCTTGCATTCATTTTCTGCTTACTTGCTCTCTGATGCTCCATGCTGCTATGGGACATGACTGAAGCATGACCCCCCCCCCCCCCCCCTTNTCCCCCCCCCCCCCCCCATTTGTTGTCAGCTTGCTAATTCAGTGTGCTGAGCCAGTCCCTGCCAGCCTGGCCTGGACTGGCTTCTCCTTGCCCTTTCTTTGCCAGTTCAGGAGTGCCCTCAGACAGCAGCAGGATGCTGCTGTTGTATGCCTCCTTTGCTTGCCACAAGCTCACAGACCAGCAGTGGCTGAAGGAGCTTCTCCTGTCACAGCAAGGAGAGGTATTGGGAGCATGGAGCTGTTGCATCGCTTTGTGTCCAAGGGTCTTGAGGCTAAGAGCTTCAGTTAAAGTCCTCCTGTGCCTCTGGAGTATCTTCTTTTGACACAGGTGGAGGAGGTAAACTGCATGCCTGAAACTGTGCCAGGGGAGGGTTAGGTTGGAGATGAGGAAACATTTCTTTGTTGCAAGAGTGGTCAGGGCCTGGCACAGGCTGCCCAGGGAGGTGGTGGAGTCCTCATGGCTGGAAGTGTTCAGGAAAGCTGTGGCCATAGTGGGGTTGGGTTGCTGTTGGGCTGGAGGCTCTTAGAGGCCTTTTCCAAACCAACCATTCTGTGATTCTGCACAGCTGTGCCTGCTGGGGATGTACTTGCAGGCTTCAGGCTGCTGGCCTCTGGGGCTGAGCAGGATGGGTTTTGCTGGGAGCTGAAGGGACCCCTGAGCTCACTGGGAAAGGGCTTGGACTTGCCCTCCCATCACAGGGTGTGCCCAGACTCTCCAGCAGGTAGGGTGTCACCCACAGCCTGGCACCCTCCTGCCAGTGCTTCATCTTCATCACTAAATTACTTTGTCTCCCTCAACCTAAAATAGTAATTTCCCTCTAGCTGTGCCCTCCTCTACCTTAGCTTATGGTGCTGCAAGATGCAGAGGCTGCTGCCTAACCTCGGAGGGGAGCTGGGGGTTGCATCAATCCTCACCCCACTGTGACTCATTCTGGAAGCTTGGGGGGGCTGCAGCTTCCCCCCGGTGTAGGCTCGCTGGGAGTGACATATGGGACCAGGAGAAGTCCCTTCTGCTGCCAGAGTCCTCTCCTCACCACTCGACTGCTGATTCCTCTGCTAGGAGACAGGGGAGGCAATTAAGGCCTTCTAATTTCTTCTGAGCAGAATCCTGCTGAGCCATTCAGTGTAAGAGGAGCTCCCTCCCGTGTCCGAGGGGGTCTGTGGTGCCGGCAGCTCCTTTCTCCTCTCCCTCTGGAGTGAGCTTGACTCACTCTTGTGGTACCTCTCTTCTCTTCCTGCAGTTGTAGTCACTCCTGGTCAGCAGCTTTGGATGTTGGTCTCTGGTGTGAAGTGTCAGGTCCCCAGAGCAGGTGAACCAAGTGCTCTGTTTTCTTCATAACTTCTGCCTCTTGCCCTTTCTGGCTGTTTTCTGTAAAGAAGGGACCCTTTAGATTGTCTGGAGATGGCCAAAAACTAACCCTGAGCAGGTGGGTGTCAGGGGGGTGGGCCCAGGCTTTGCTCAGTGGTGCCCAGTGCCAGGACAAGGGGTATCAGGCACAGACTCGACCATCAGAAGTTCCATCTGGACATAAGAAGGAACTTTAAGGGTGATGGAGCCCTGGAGCAGACAGCCCAGAGAGGCGATGGAGTCTCCACCTCTGGAGAGATTCCAAACCTCATGGTTGAACCTTGATGGTTGTGGAGACCTTTTCCAACCAGAACAATTTTGTGGTGGTAGGGTACAAAGACTCCAGTGCCCCCCACTTGTCACAGGGACAGCAGCACTGCCAGATGTGCCTGTTTGCTGCACTCCTTCATGGTGAGTGGTGGATGGAGCAGGTTTGTGGTCACTGCATTCCAGACCTCTCCAGCCTCTCCTCCCTTCCCTCACTGCTGCTGTTCTTTGCTGGCAGGCTCAGTCTGCTCTGTTTCCCAAAGCCTCTGAGGGTGCTTCAGGCTCTCAGGTAGATTTGAAGGTCCAGCTCCAGGCCCAGCAATTTAGAGAGGAGGCTGAAGGTGGAAGTGTTGGAGGGCAGCAGAGTGCTCTGTGGAAGCTATTACTGCTCTGCTCTTTCCTGGGGGGAGCCTTTGACTTGTCCTGGAAGGTGCAGTACAAATGATCTCAGTGCAGAGCAGAAATCCCAGGTGGGGAAGTAGCATTTTAAAGTCTCTGAGTGAAAGCTGAGGTGGCCCAAAAGAGGTCGCAGCTTTGGAAGGTCTGAGTCCTGAGGCACCCAAAGATGTGGAGAGGCAGCAGAGGGATCAGTGTGCACCACTTTGGCTCTGCCCCAGAGCTGTGCAGGAGGTGTTTGAGCCCCCAGGCTGCTGTCCCTCCTGAGCTGCGGGGAGCAGCGGTGCAGTGTTAATTGCTTTCCAATTAACAGATCTGGATGCTTTGTTTATTTTATCGGCCCTCCGCGGCGGGAAATCGAAGGTTGCAGTGAGGCTCCCTCCAAGCCTTTCATCAGGGGGCTCTTGGGCAGGCTGCTCCGTGAAAAACAGCAAACAGATGAAGCCATTTACAAGAAGTCTTTTGCCCGAGGAGCAATAAGAAGGCCGAGGAGAATTTTCTGCTTCCCGGGAGTTTCCTCTGGGGAAGCCGATGGAGAGCTGCGAGCTGCCCATGGAGGGAGCAGGGGGTAGGGGTGGGCTCCCTCCTCATGCCCAGAACAGCTCACTCAGCTAAAGAGGCCCTGGAGAGCTTGGGGCTGACAGGCAGAGGTGCTGGTGTGAGTGGAGAGCAGGATTAGGAAGCTACCTGTAGGGCAGGGCAGGGAAGCTTCAAATGCAGCTGGCGGCGTCAGCCCAGCAGACAGGTTGATGTTCTGCTGGGGGTTGAGACATGAAGAGCACTCAGCAAGGATGGCAGAACAAATCACACCGGGGGAGGGCAGCCTGCAGAGCCTCCAGCTGCTGCCACACCAGAAAATGATAATTGTTTTAATTGATCTTGTTTCGAGGGAGGCTCTCAGCCCCTGTGCTGGACCCTGGCGAGGCCACAACTTGTTGTAGAGTACTGAGGAGGTCTCCCTCAGCTGCTTGTTGCCACCACAGAGCTGCTGTTAGGTTCATCTGCTTGCAGCCACATCCCATGCAGTGATGCTTGTTGGAGTCCTGCAGCTGTTCACTACGGAATTTTTCCCCAGCCCTCTCTAAGAGCCCTGCAGGAGCAGCTGATGGCTGCACTCTGCTCTGCCCTGAGTCCCCTGCACTGCTCACACCAAGCCCTCTCTTCTGGCAGCCTGTGTCGGCTTTTGGAATCCACTTTTCCCAGCCTGAAATACAAGAATTGAGTAAGATTGATGACTCTCCTGTCAATCATTCACAGCATTTAGGCTCCACACTTCCACTGATCCCAACTTTCCTTTACTGACACAATCTGAGACCTGCCAGCCACAACCTTTCATCTCCAGTCTGGCTCTCCATAAAGGCTCCTGTGCCATGCATGGAATTAGAGTCACAGAGGGTACTGGGCTGAGAAAAGGCCTTTAAAGGTCATCCAGGCCAACCCCCCTGCTGCCAGCAGGGACATCTGCAGGTTGCTCAGAGCCCACTCAAGCCTGATCTTGATGGATCCTCCACCACCTCCCTGGGCAACCTACTCCAGCATTTCACCACCCTCAGAGTGAAGGGCAACCCCTGCCCTGCTCCTGCTGCCACACCATTGCTGATCCAAGCCAGGATGCTGGTGGCTGCCTTGGCCACCTGGGCACACCCTGGCTCATCTTCATCTGCTGTTGATCAGCACCCCAGGTCCTTTTCCCTGGCACTGGGCATTTTCCAGCCACTGTTCCCCTAGTCTGGGGCACTCAGGGGGTTGCTGTGACCCAAGTCAGGACCCTTGTCATGGGTTTCCTTGGCAGTGCATGCTTGTGCCTCTTCCTGGAGGGAAATGGTTTCCTGAGCTGCCTCCAGAGGGGTGTTCCAGGGCTGTTAGCTGTGATTTTTCAGCAGTGTGAGATCCCCTGCAGTTGTTTATCCCAGGCCTATCAGCCTAATGTGCCCAATCAATCTGTCTCTAAGGTGGAGCTGTGTGCTCCACTAATCGTGGAGCTCTGGTAGTGGATCTTGCTTATTTTTGCTCTAAATTATGAGAGGGTTTAAAATGAACTCTGAATTTGATTTATCAACAGCTATGATGCTAATTCAGCCAGGAAGCCATGGTGTTCTGAGACTAAATATTAGCACTAATGAGAAAACAGAGCTTCCATATTTTGTAACTCTGAGTTTCAACTGCAGATGGACAACTTCTAAAGTTGCCTCTAATTTAATCATGTAATCATTAACCAGGCAACTGCTTACACCTCAGTCAGCTTACCTGGATGATGGAGTGCCAGGGAACGTGAAACCAGGCAATGTTTAACAGCTGGAGAACATTCCTGCCTCGTGGGCTTTTGAGAAGAGAATGTCTGACCTGGAGCCTTCTCTCCTCCAGGCTGAACAGCCCCAATTTGTTCAGGCTGTTTCTGTGGCAGAGGTGCTGCAGCCCTCTGGCCATCCTTGTAGCCCCCCTCTGGCCCCTCTCCATCAGGTCTGTGTCCTTGCTGTGTTGAGGACCCCAGGACTGGACCAGCACTGCAGGTGAGGGCTGGGCAGAGCAGAGGGGCAGGATCCCCTCTCTTGCCCTGCTGGCTGAGCTGCTTTGGGGGCACTTTGGTTGTGTGGATTCAGGCCCAGGAGATTGCACAAACCTCCTGAGAAGCAGCTGAGAAGGAGCTGTTGTTTCTCCAGGGTTCAGGGGTGCTGTTGAGATCCTGCTCCTCTTGATTCCTGCTTGGAGAACAGGATCAGACAAGGAGAGAGGGCTGCAGGCAGGCCCCAGGTGCGTAATGGAGTGTGAGGTGCTGCTGGAGAACCAGGACCTCAATCTCTCAGCTCTCCAGAGCACAAACAGTCCCTGGCTTTTGCACAACCATAAAGAGCTGCCTCAGAGGCTGAGGACAAATCCAAGCCTTGATAGGTTCTGGCATGGATATTTCTGTATCCAGAGGGAGCTGCAGTTTCTTGCACTGTGGCTGAATTTGATCCACAAGTGAGCAGAGTTGTCCCATCAAATCCCACCCAGCAGCTTGTCTCCTGCCATTCAGCTGTCACCAAGAGACGTTTGCAGCTGAGTCCCAGCTAGTGGAAGAGTTCTGGAATCTCTCCAGCCCTCTGCAGAGAAGCAAGGAGAGGAATCGAGCTGCTGAGGAGGCCCAAAGCAAGAGCAACCCTGACCCTGCACAGCTTTGATTAATTTAATGCCTTTGCTTTTCCCATGCCTTGCTGCAGCAAGTTTGCCATGCAGTGGAAGTCTGTGATGAATTAGCTCTGTGGTCTTCACTCAAAGTCCAGCCTGGAGAGCAAAAAGGTGTCCAGCACGAGGCTGACCTGTCTGGGGCTGTCTCCAGCCGAATGAGCTCAGGTTTTCAAGCAGTGTTGCACTAAACTCTTGCCAGCATTTCCTGCAGTGTCTGTTGGGTTTTTCCCCTAAGTGCATATTTCTTTCTAGTTGATCAGCTCATCCCTTGCAGATGATAAAATTATCTGCAGAGATTGGTGCCTGATACTGTGCCACAAATCATATTTAGCTGTAGGATTAACGTTTGCAAGCAGAGAACATTTGTGGGGGAAAGAAAAATCAGAAGGTGAGGGACTGGCAGTGTCTGAGCACTTACCTCAAGGGGAGAGGTGAGGCTGGGGAGAGATGGATGGGGCCAGGAGAGATGCTGCAGGCTCTGCCAGTCCATGGTCATAGCTTTAGATTGGATAGCAGGAAAAATTCTGTGCTGCAGGAGCGGTCAGGGACTGGCACAGGCTGCCCAGGGAGGCGGTGGAGTCCCCAGCCCTGGAGGTGCTCCAGAGCCGTGTGGCTGTGGCGCTTGGGGCACGGTTTGGTAGCCATGGTGGTGCTGGGTTGGTGTTGGGCTGGCTGATCTCAGAGGCCTTTTGCAGCCCCAGCAGCTGTGTGGCTCTGCAGATGACAACCTGCACGCCTCAGAGGCTCATCCTGCCGTGGAGCTGTGTGCTGAGCACTGTTGTGCTCAGCACCTTCGTGCCCTGGGGCTGGGGGCGCAGGGCCCCGGCGCCTGCTCACACCTTGCTCTCTCCTGCTCTCGTTTCTGGCGCAGGTTCCACACCACATGAAGACTTTACCCTACTACAGCTACGACCAGCCAGTGATTGGGTACTGCCAGGCCCACAAGCCCCTCCACGTCAACAAGGGCTACGACAGCATGGCCAGGGAGCAGGAGACGACCAACCTGGACCTGAGTCGGGACCACAGCTTCATCGCCACCATCGCGCGCTCGGCCGCGCCTGCCATCTACATCGAGAGGATACCCAACTGAGGGCACCGCTGCCCAGGCACCGCGGGGCACGGACCCGACCTGCCCTGCCGGCTCCAGGCGCTCCGGCACAGACCAGGGGCAGGGCAGGAGGCCTCCTCCGCAGGCTCGTCCTGCAGGGCACCGCCGAGGACTTGAGGACCTTCTTTGCTGTAACCTTTCCAAGCGACTCCTCAGTGTAAATAGGAGAAGGGAATTGTCCTGTTCTTAGGAAAAGAGCTGTGGAGGAACCCACGCGAGCTGACTGCAGCACCAGGGAAGGGAGACTTGGGAGCTTCGTTTGTATATTTGATTTTTCTACAGTGCACGGGTCTGGGGCAGGAGAACCACAGGTGAAACAAAAGGGGCGTGGGGAGGGCAGCAGGGGGGTGGCTCAGCCATGGTTCCTCAGTAAATGTTTATTACTCTTCAGAGATTTGGTTAATTATTTTCTGGTTGTTGTTCTTTTTTAAACAGAGCAATCTATTTTATTTTTCCTTTTTTCTTTTGGAAGTTTTGGTTTCTTTTTTTGTTGCCTTTTTTGGGTTTCTTTGGGTTGGGTTTTTGTTTGTTGGGTTGGTTTGGTTTTTTTTTTCAGTGGTCAAATGCTGATGCTTCAGACTTCAGCCATGGGCATTACTGCTTTTGTTGAACCAAAAGGACGCTGGCAGTGGACGCAGCAGAAACAAAGAACCTGGGATGCATGCACATTTCAGACACAGGCTGTACACTCTGGAGGGTGCTCTGGATTTTTACTCTCTTCCTTGTGCTTCGTTGTTGACACTCTAAATCCTTCTTGGGCTCTAAGGAGAGGGGAGAGCAGGCCAAGGGGCAACAACTCTGCTCTTCACAGTGCTCCTGGGGCCAAGCTCATAGACGTTTGGGAGCCAAACTGGGAGTGTGATGTGCTTGGAGTGGATCAGAAGGAAAACAAAAATCTTTCAGAGCAAGAGCATTTGGTGAAACTCACTGGCACAAGTCCTTACACCACAGGAGAATGTGTAACATTGGGGCTTTTTCTTTTGGTTTCTTTGGTTTGCTTTGGGTTTTTTTTTATTCATTATTACAATCAGTTAGGTTTTGTGTAGTTTTTATCAATAAAAAGAGAACAACCAACCAACCAACAACAACAACAACAACAGTGGTGGAAAAAAATAAAACATAATTATTTTGTGGTTGGGACACCACAGCAGAGCTGCTGCTTGAATGATTTCTCTGGGTGTGTGAGATGGAGACACGGGGGGGCTGTGGGAGTGAGGCTCTGTCCTGCTTCCCCTCCAGCCTCGCCTCTTACAGAGAGCTCAAGGAACTGCTCTGACTTTGGAGCAGCTCAGTTTCTTTGTTTGGCTTGTCTAGGAAAAGGTTAAGAGGTGGTTTTGGCAGGGGAGGGAAGAGGATGGAGAAGCCTTTTTGTACTGGAGGGGGTTTTGCTGCTTCTGTGGGACTGCAGAAGCTGTGCCAGGTGCAAGCCCTGTGCTGGAGCTCAAACACTGCAGTCCTCAGTGTTTGAGCTCCAGCATCAGGGGATGGTTTCTAGCTGGGGCTGGCTGAGGCAGCTTAGCACATGGTGAATGTTGTGATTGTCTCAGGTGTTTCAGCTGCCAGTCCTGGGGGTGCAGGTGTCCAGAAGGGCTCCCTGGATCTCTGGCCATGCTGAGTTGTGCCACACAGGTGATGCTCTCTTGCCTCTGTGCCTCCTGCCTGACAACCTTACCTGTTTTCCTCTGAAAGGAAAGGAGGAGCATCTATGAATGTGTGCACTCTGTGTGCAGGAGCTTGCAGGGGGCCCTGGACCTGCTGAGTCAACCTGGAGGATGGAAGGTGACGTATCTGGAATTAAGAATTAACCAGGAAATGAGAAGAAAATGGAATGGAAGGCTCACTGATGGGTTTGCAGCCTGCTCTGTCAGGCATCTCCAGAGCTGTCAACTTTAGCAGTGCTGTGGATGGAGGGCGAAAGCTGCTGGGAGCTGATTCCCTTCAAATTGAGTTTCCAGCAGTGACCCCACAGCTGAAACTGGAACAACTCCTGCTGAGTCCTGTGGGCTGCAGAGCAGCAGAGTGAGCTGCCATAAGCATCTCCAGTCCCATGGCATTGCCATGCTCCTGTAGCTGAGGATGGTGATGTTTTATGACAAGGCTCATTGCCCCCTGCCTGGAGGTGTTCAAGGCCATCCTGGGCTGGTGGCAGGAGGTTGGGGCTGGGTGAGCTCCAGTCCCTACCATTCTCTGATCCTGTGGAAGACCCCAGAAACACAAACCCTGCAGTGTCCCTGAGGAGTCCTCTCCTAGCAAACAGCAAAGAGGGCCCCACTGAAGAGCACTTGTTACTGGGTGTTTGCTGGTGATGGCATCTTTATGGTCCTTGCCCCCTGCTAAGTGCCACAGAGCTCCCAGGGGTGGCTGTGGTCAGGCCCAGGGCTGTGCAGTGCCCAGGCAGCAAAAAACAAAACCCCATCAGGGCTGACCTTCAGACCTGCTACTGATGTGATCCAGTAACAGCTTCTGGAACACTCTGGGGGGAAATGGGCTCCTGCCTGTCTCTGCAGCTGATAATTGTCTTCCAGGTGTCAGTAGGGCACTGAAATTATCCTGTCCTGATAATGCTGTGGGTAGGATCTGCAAGCAGGGGAAAAAATAGTCTGTAAAAGCAGCCTGCTACCTGGAATGATTTCCAGGGCTGGCAACACTTTGCTCTGAGCTTTAGAAATCTTTTGGAAGAAGCTGCCCTTTACTGTAATGAACTGGAAGTGTGCTGAAGGTTGATAAACATTTTTATCTCCAGACCCACTGGAAGACAGTCCCTGAGGACTGGGGCTGGCTGTGCATGGAGATGCTGCTGCACAGGGATTGAAGAAGCTGAAGTGCCAAGTGCTGGAGGTTGTTCATGTCTGGTGGCTCCTTTAAATGTCACTTTCCTGGGTGCAGGAAAGAGGAATTGCTAAGGCTCTAAGTCCATCAAGCTGGAGCCCTGAATGAAGAGAAGGAAATGAGCTGTCTGCTGTTGTTGCCTGTGCAAGAGAGTTGGGCTGCATCCTCCAAGCAGGAGGAACCATAAAGAAGGCTCTGACAGGTTCTGTCGAGCTTAGGCTTCTAAGGGCAGGAACACAAAAACTTCCACCTAGAGATAAAGAAAAAACTTCTTTGTGGCTTCCTCTGGCCCCTCTCTTGACAGTTCCATGTCCTTCTTGTGCTGGGACACAGAAGAATGTAGCAGATAGATCAAAAGCAGAAGGAGGAAACACGGAACTACACCAGCCTGGGGTCCTGAGTGGGGCAGCAGCAGCAGCAGCAGAGATTCCTGCTCCTGATGCTCTTATCTCAACAGTGCTCAATGCCCACTGCTTGCTTTGCTGCCCTGTGGCTGCCTTTTAATCATGGGTGTGCAGGTTAAAGTAAATGAGTCTACAGAGGAGGTTCTCTGGGTGGTTACTGGAGCCAGGGGACACATCACACCTCTGCCATTAGCAGGCAAAGACATTTCCTAGCGTGGCAGAAATAAATCTGCAAGGTTCTCTCCCATGAAGTCGTTGCCAAGCAGCCCTCCGGTGCCAGCTCAGCACTTCTGAGGTCTTCAGTGAACTGCAGAGATGGATGTGAACATTGTCAGCCAGCTTCAGAGACACAGGAACACAGGAGTGGGTTGGTTTGGAAGAGCCCTCTGAGATCATCCAGTCCAGCCCAGCACTGACATGGCCACCGAGCAGCAGCAGCTGTCAGGGGCCTGAGCACCACTGAGCCCTGTCTGTAACTTTACCTTGGGTGTGTGACTCAGCTGCAGGTAAGAGAAGCTCTGAAACAGCTGCAGTTGAGCTGCCAAATGCATTTGTGAGCCTTTTAGTAATTGTTGTCCTTTTCTTTATTCTCTAGGAACTATCCAAACTTGGGCAGAAAAGGAAGAGTTGCTCCCAGCTCAGCAGCAGCTGCAGCACTGCATCTGCAAGGCAGCCCTGAGCAGCTCAGGGCTTGGTGCCTCTCAGGGAGGCAGGATGCAGCTGCCCACAGCCCCTGCCCGGGCAGCAGCTGCTGTGATCCCTGTGGCATCCCTGTGGGCACTGGACAAAGGCCTCGCTTGGTGCTTGGAGAGGCTGTGCCCTTGGGCAGCAGCAGGCAGTGAGGGGCTGCTGGGGGCCCTGCTGCCCCAGCTGCATGGACTCAGCTGCTTCTGACCCTGCTACCACGTCCCAAGCTGCCCTTGGCAGCAGCACTCTGCTTTCTGGATTCCTGCCCAGCAGGTCACTTCTCTCACTTCTGTCCAGGCTGCATCAGGGAGCTGAGGGCAGTGGGGTGAGGTTCAGCAAGGCCAAGTACTGGGTCACAGGAGGCAGTAGGACAAGAGGAGATGGCCTCCAGTTGCACCAGAGGAGGTGTGGGTTGGATATCAGGAACAATTTCTCTGCTGCAAGAGTGGTCAGCGACTGGCACAGGCTGCCCAGCAAGGTGGTGGAGTCCCCATCCCTGGAGATGTGCAGGAAACCTGTGGCCATGGCACCTGGGGACAGGGTTTGGTGGCCATGGTGGTGTTGGCCTGGGCTGGGACTGAAAGACTTCAGAGGGCTTTTCCCACCTTGATGATTCTGGTTCCAGTTGTGAGCTTCTCAGGACAGAGCCTGCATCTCCTGCCCAGCCTTGCTCTCTGTGACCACTTCTGGAGTGAGCCAAGCAGAAGTCAGTAACAAAGCCAGAGAGCCCCTCCCTGCCTTCCCCTGCCCTGTCCCCCCCAGTGATATTTTGTGTGCTAAAAAGGCAACTAAATCAGCCTGGCAATGCAGAGCCTCTGGGAGCTTGAGACTTTCAATCAGTGCTCGGACTCCCCAGGGATCTGAAGGACTCTTACTTCCCAGCAGTGTGCTCAGAGCAGCAGGGGTGAGAGGCTCTTGATGGGCTAATGAAGAAGGAGGAAGGAGGAATTTTTTCCACCCAAGTCCTCCAGGAATTCAGAGTTCACAAAGGGGGCAGCAGGCAAGCACACACACAGCTCTTGGGGTTCTGCTGGGTGGGACAATGCAGGTCCCAAGAATTTAGAGCAAAGCCCTTTTTGTGGCACAGCCTCAGGACTTGCTGGGTTGTTGGGGCTGAGTTTGCAGGGGAAGAGTCACAGCTGCAGGTTGCAGCCTTTAGGAGTGAAAGGGTTGGCCAAGTTCAGAGAAGAGTGGGAAAACCTGGGTTGGAAAAGTCATCTGGAGGTCAGCAGCAGCAGCTGAGCAGAGAGGTCACAGCTGAGGCAGGTTGCTCCTGGCCTCTCCTGCCTGCCCAGACCTGCAGGGAGGAGGTTTTGTGGTGTCAGTTACGAGAGGCAGCTGAGGGACCTGGGCTGGGTCAGTCTGCAGAAAAGGAGGCTGAGGACAGACCTTGTTGCTCCCTGGGGTGAGGATCAGCTTTTCCCCAGGAACTGGCAGTGCAGGGGCAGTGAATGGCAGCTGGAACCCAGGAGGTCTCACTTGGCCTTAAGGAGAAACTTCTTTGGTGTGAGGCTGCCAGAGCCCTGGAGCAGGCTGCCTGGAGAGGCTGTGGAGTCTCTTTCTCTGGTGAGCTGCCAAATCCACCTGGATATTGTGATCCTGGACAAGCTGACCTGAGGTGAACCTGCCCTAGCAGGGCTGTTGGACTCAAGGACCCCAGAGGTCCCTTCACACCACTCTGACACTGGGATCCTACCATGGGTGAGTAGCAGAGGCCAGGGCTGTTTGGGGGGGGGCTGGGTTGATGTTTGTACTTGCTGACCACAGAGGTCTTCTCCAACCTGCATGGTTCAGTGGCCATGGTGGGGCTGGGCTGATGATTGGACTTTTGCAACCCAAGAACCCTCTGGGTCTGTGACACAGCTGCAGAGCTCAGCAGGTCCCTTCTGTAAAGCTCTGTGTGGGCAGAGGAACACCTGGAAGCTGTTGGCTGCAGGAGGTAGCTGCTGGTACCTGCTCTCCAGCACTGTCTGTGCTGCATTTGTGTCACATTATGGCAGAGAAGTTGTTGGCAAACACTCATCAAGTATTTATTGGACATGCCACTGTTTGTTCAGTGATTTATAAATCAATGCTCTAAAGTGCGAAGTGGTGACAGAGTTTCAGATAAATTCTTTGCAAAATATTTGCTGTGCATCAATAATTCTGCTATTAATTAGTTTACAATTTATCTGCAAGTGCTTTGGGAGTGATTTACAGTTCATGTTCTCTCTAGTCCCAGGGTGTGCAGCCTGGCTTGGGGTAGGGCTGAGACCTGCTGGGGGTTCACACTCATAATTCAGTCCAGAACTGAATCTGTCCCTGTCCTGTGCCTTGGAGAGTGGCTGTAGAAGGGTTTGGGAGCCAAGAGCAAGTGGAAGTGATGAGAGATCCAGGGGAAGGCAGAGCAAGCCCTGAGTGCCTTCATCAACAGCCAGCTCAGCCCCAGCAGGGGCCAGTCCAGCCTCACAGGGTCATGGCTTCAGTTGGCAGGGACCCTAAAGATCATCAGCCCCAATCCCCCTGCCACGGGCAGAGACAGCTCCTGCTGGCCCAGGCTGCTCAGCCTCATCCAGCCTGGTGGTAAACACTGCCAGGGTGAGGTCCAAAGGCTCTCTGGGTGACCTGTCCCAGTGTCTCACCACCCCTACAGCAAAGTCCCTGCCATAAGCTGTCTCTGCCTCAGTCTCCAAGCTGCAGACAGAGTCTTGCTCTTCTCAGCCCCCCTTGGCTGTCACTCCAGGCTCTTCCCATGCACAGTGCTCCTCTGGACTTTGAGGGGGGTATGTCCCAGGGTTTGGCTTGTGTTGAAGGCCTGGAAGGTGTGAAGTGTTTGGTGCTCTTGAGGCAGGCAAAGAGCAGAGCTCTTACAGCAGGGTAGGGATTCTCTGCTGGCTGCACAGTCCCCACAGCCACTGCCACTCTGTCCCCTTCTCTCCCTGCAAAGCTTCCAGTCATTCAGAAGAGCTGGAGACAGGGCAAAACCCTCTGGGTTCAGGTGTGACAGGATCACAGAATTGAGTTGGAAGAGCCCTCTCAGGCCAGGGAGCCAACCCACCCCTGACCAGGTTGCTCTTGGCCTTTTCTGCCTGCCCAGAGCTGCACTGAGAGGGTTCTGTGGTGGCAGCTGTGAGGAGCAGCTGAGGGGCCTGGGCACCAAACCATGGTGCCATGGCCACACCTTTCCTGAGCACCTCCAGGGCTGGGGACTCCACCACCTCCCTGGGCAGCCTGTGCCAGGCCCTGACCACTCTAAACTTGCAGGAACTGTGACATTTTGGGAAAGACAACAAGGAAAAGAAACAGTTAATTGTTTTTGTAGGGAGCAGTGGAGCATGGCAGAAGTCTTACTTCTGAAAGCCATAAAGAACCTTTTGTCAATGAAGAGAATACTTAGCCTGGGCTTTTGTATAGATTAAGCTGCAGTATTTTAGGCTTCATAGTTGGTATTGAGGTTTTCAGGAGAGGTTTCAACCTTCTAAAAGGCATCAATATTAGAAAAGCAGAAGCAAGTTGGTTTACAAACTGCTCAGTTGTGTTAAATAATGAATGGGTACTGGTGGAACAAACATCAAATCGATAGCTGGTGGGGGCTGAGCTCTGAAAGGAAATGTCAGCAGCTCTGCTCCTCTGATGCCCATCAGACGGTTTGGGCTCTCTTCTGAAGGGTTTTTCTCAGTATTGGCTTTTACTTCGTGCTGAATGTTCTTGGAGGAGCTGGAGCTGCTCTGCTGATCTCAGAGAAGGCTTTGCAGAGACCTGGGAAGTTTCTCAGGGCAGTGGCAGTGCAGTGCTGGGCAAGCTGCTGCTCACTGCAGGGTGGCACAGGGGTTGGGTGATGTGGCAGCAGGCACACAGCCATGTGCACTTCCCAGGGGATCATCCACCTGTGAGATGAGCAGAGGACAAACCTCCACCTCCCCTCCCCAGCCCCAGTGCTGGCTCTGCTCAGCCTCCCTGTCCTGAGCCCTACAGCTGCCACGGGTGGGCCTGGGGCTGTGTTTGGAGAGGAGCTGCTGCTCCCCTCTGCCTCCTGGGGAACCCCTGCAGCTCCTTCAGCCCTTGTTAAGAGGGAGAGGCTTGATGTTTTCTGCCACTGCTGACCGGAGGGGCAGGAGGGGAATAGGAAATGAGCTCTGTCAGTTCTGGAATGCTGCTGCACTGCTTGGGTTTGATTCTGGTTAAGAGCCCTTTCATTATTCGTGCCGGGGGGAAGTCTTCTCCCATGACCCTTGGGACATGCCAAAGTGCTGTAAGATCAGTTTGGGCACTCAGGGCTGTGTCAGTAACCAAAGTCTGCTCTGCAAAGGGCTTTTGCCCACCCTTGGCAAGGGCACTTGGCAAGATGGTCTCTGCTGCTTGGCTGATGGCCCCGAGCTGTGCCTCTTGGAACAGCTCCTCCCAGCCTCTCCTTCTGACCTCTTTCGGGCTCCTTCTCTCCCAGCACAGCCTCAGCAGTGAAGGCAACAGGAGCAGAGGACCTTCTGCAGCTCCCCAGGGCTCTCTGTGCCTGCAGCTCTGCTCCAGGAGCCTGCACCCCCGGGGGGGGAGTGTCTCAGCAGTCCTGGGGTGTGGGAAGCCTTTGCTTGTGGATGTTGCACCCTGCTACAGCAAGCTTGGAGCTTCTACCTGGGCCTGAGTTAGAGCTGTTGGTGTCACTGCTGGGTCACAGTCCTGGGGCACTGCCACAAACTGGAACCCAGGAGGTCTCACTTGAACTTAAGGAGAAGCTTCTCTGGTGTGAGGGTGCTGGAGCCCTGGAGCAGGCTGCCCAGAGAGGCTGTGGAGTCTCCTTCCCTGGAGAGGTTCCCAGCACACCTGGACTCTGTGATCCTGGGCAGGCTGCTCTAGCAGAGGGGCTGGGCTGGATCTCCAGAGGTCCCTTCCACACTCACCATGCTGTGGTTGAGTGCTCACAGGCACCAGTGGGGCAGCAACTCTGCTGAAGCAGTGGTGGCACTGCAGCCCTGGCCCCAGGGCACAGGGAATGCTCCTCCAGTGGCTTGCCAGCAGATACCTCTGCTCCAGCTGACTTCAGAAGTGTCTCCTGAGCAAACCAGGGGGACTGAGAGCTGCTCATCTCCTGTAGCATTTGCCCACCTGACATGGCACATCCACACTTAATGGGCTGTGGGCACCTGAAGTGCAGAGATGATAGTAAAAAAGAAAAAGGAAGCCTCAAGCCCCAGAGACTTTGCTTTGCTCCCTGGAGTTTATTTAGGAAGGAAAATGATTGTGACCAGATGTGTGTGGGTGCAGGGAGGAGATGCTGTGGGCTTGCAGAGCTGATGGCAAATTGAGAGTGGGCTAATGAGCTGGGAGTGACTTGGATGGCTCCATGCAGGAGCAGTGGGGGTGTGCTTGAGCCTAGCAGGGCTGCTCTGGAGGTGTGCTGGGACTTTGGGTAGCAGCATCCCAACTGCCTTCAGCATGCCCCAGGAAGTTCAGCAGTGTGCCCTCGGGGGAGTCTGCTGGTGACACTGCAATGGAAGCAGAGAGGTTTGCTGTCACCCTCTGTGACTGGCACTTGGTAGGCAGCAATCCTGGGCTGGGGAAAGGGGAGCAGGTGCCTGGGGTGCCTTGGACACCTCCCTGAAGCCTCCAGGAGCTGCCCCTCTGAGCAGTGTGGTCCTGCCCACTTGGTGCTGTGGTCTGTAGAGGTTGAGAGTGCCCACAGAAGGAGGGAGATGTGCCCAGGCCCCCTTGGTGATGTCATCAAGTTCACTTCTGTCATCTTGCTGCCTCCACCCACGGGGAGGCTGTGGTAAGCAGGCAGTGCCAGCTATTAATACCCAGGGTGGCAAATTGGTGCCTGTTAACTTCTCATCTAAATTTAACTCTGGGAGCCCTCCCCAGCTTTGGTGTCTGCTGCCTGACGTCAGCACTCTCCAGCAAATTAGGAATTAGCTCTCCTGCTCTAGAGCCCATTTTTAGGTTTATAGAAATTCAGAGTATTTCTGAGTACCTGTGTGTGGTGGATGGGATGAGCCAGCAGCAGCTGTGTGCTTGTGGGGCTCCTGTCTGGTGGGGAGGCGAATGGGCTGCTGAGTTTAAGTCTGCAGGCTCTGTGCTCTGTAGTTTCTGCTTCCTGCACTGGAACAGGCTGCCCAGGGAGGTGGTGGAGTCCCCATCCCTGGAGGTATCTGTGTGGACATGGCACCTGGGGATGTGCTTTAGTGGCAGTGGTGGTGGTGATGACCTGAGAGGGCTTTTCCAGCCTCAGTGATCCAATGATGCTGCTAAAGCTGAGTGTCTGCAAGTGCCTTCAAGGTGAGGACAAAGATCTGTTCTGCTTCTTTCTGCTGGTTTGAGTTGAGATTCCAGTGCAAGCCTCTCAGATCCTTACAGAGCTGCACCTCACTACAGAATGGCATTTCCCAGCAGCTGAGATGGGTCCCTGAGTGCTGGCTCTGAGTGTTGCATGTCTGCCACCCACGCTCACGAAGAGCTCATAGCTGTGTCAGGGCAGCTGGCAAGCAGGCAGGAGGTGCTGACCAAACTGCACTGCCCTCTGCTCAGTTACCTGTGCACAGGCTCACAGTCTGCAGGGACCTGCACGGTGCTGCAGTTCCTGGGCTCTGTGTGTCCCTAACTGGGGGTGGATGCAGTCCTGAAGCCAAGCTCCCCTTTCAGTCTCCAGGGATGGTCTGCAGCTCCCTCAGCACGTTGCCTGCTCTTTGCATTTTGTCCACACACGAGGCTGTCAGAGGCATTTGGTGTCAGCATCCTGACCTGGGCTCTTCTCTGCCCTTGCCCTGGCCGTGGTCACACATCTTTGGAAACAGCTCTCAGAGAATGTTCCCCACGTTCCAGCAGCCTTCAGCCCCCTGCTGCCTTGAAGGATGAGTGTGGTTTGCGTTCCTGGGAGCTTAGTGAAGCTGTTGTTGTTTAGTTTTGACAGCAGCAGAAGGCTCTCTGTGGTCTGTTCCTCTTCAAACTTTTGCATCCTTTCCCAGACTCTTGGTGTTCCGCAGGCTGCTCCCTGCCCTGGCACCCTGCAGCCCCAGCTCTGCCAGGGGCAGTCTGGCTGCTCCCTCACAACTCCTGAACCCATCAGCTGAGACACGGAGGGAAGGTGAAGCTCAAGCTGTGAGCACTGCTGCAGGTGGTTCTGCTCCTGGGCAGTGCTAGGAGCAGAGAGGTTTTTGTGTCCCCCTGGGCTGGCCGTGGGGAGAGCTTCTGTTAGAGCAGGGGCAGCAGCAGATGGATTGACTGCAACTCCTGTCTGTGACTGAGCCTTTCTCCTGCCTCCCCCTTCACTGCCCCTGGCCGTGGGGAGAGAATCAAATGCCTCAGCACAACCAAGATCAAAGTGAAGGCTCTGAGCAGGATCCTCTTGGGGAAATCTGTTTGTAAACTGGTGCAGATTTTTTCCCCTTCCTGTTGCCTGCCTCTTCCCCTCCTGTGCTGGTACCTGACACTTTGAACTCCACCTCTGTCATCCACCTGATCTCAGCACTGTGTTGCACACAGAAGTAGTTTTGCAGGACAGAAATCAGCGCCTCAGGTCGTCCCTGCTGCCTCAGCCTGGGTCCCTTTCACTTGCAGAGCAGGAGCTCTTGATCCTTCCCGTTCTGAGCCTCGCCGAAGAGCAGCGAACATTAACATTCAATAGAGGTGCTGCAGGGACATGAAAAGAGTAAAATGACCTCTGGCCTTCTGCAAAACCCTGAAAAGAGGAATGCTTCCAGGGGCAGTAAAACCAGTGCCAACATGGAACAGCTCTGGCTTGCTGGAGGGAATTAATTCATCTTGCTGCTGAGCCCTTCAGCAGTGGTCCTGTGGCTGTGTAACTGCTCAGGATCTGCAATCCCTACAAGGCTCACTCCTGACCTGGCTGCCAGGGCTGCTGCCCATTTGCAATGCAGCTGGAGTGTGGCAGGGCTGTGGGACAGGCTCTGCCTCCAAGGCTGTGTTCAGGCAATGTCAGTTCTGCCTCAGCTTTTCCAAGGGATGAGGCCTTGGGCTTGGCAAAGCCTGGAGAAGTGTCTCGGTGCTCAGAGGAGGCATCCAGCAGAGAACCTGCTGCAGTCCCCTAGCACAGACTGATCCCAGCTTGGGGGACGTTGGAAGTGACCTCTGGAGATCATCCAGTCCAACCCCCCCACGCCAGCAAGGCCCCCCAGGTCCCACAGCCTGGCTCCCAGTGGGGTTTAGTTGCCTCAGCAACCTGTAGGTGCCAAGGAGTGGGGAAGGGGAAGGAATGCATTTGGAGATGGGGACAGTGTTCAGTCAGGTCCTGCTCTGGACCCCAGAGCTGCTGAGGCTCTGTGGGCAGTCTGCAGGTTCACCACACAGCACCCTGGGGTCAGTCTGGAGCTGTTCTCATTTATAGCCTTAGGTGCAAAGCTCTCTTGTTGGAGGTCACCTTTCAGGGCTGCCCTGGCTTCTAGTGCTTGCTGTCAATGTCTGCATGACCAAGCTTTGATATTTCTTCTGGTTGTGGAGTGCTGCCTCAGCTGCAGGTGGTTTCAGTGGTCCCTGGAGTCAGTGCAGCCAGTTTTATCCCAGACTCTTTCTTCCCCCATGCACCTTTGTGAGCACCAATTTCCACCCTGGGGAGATCAGAAGCTTTTCCTTGCTCCTTCTCCTTAACCTCCTGACCTGGCTCTCAGAACTGGGTGCTCTGCAGCTGTTAAAAGCCACAATGAATGGAGCCAAAGGCCAGACCTGAGCTTTCCCTTCTGTAGCAGCAGTGTGCTCAAAGCTACCCAAGAAAGAAATGTCACTGCCTGACTTGGATGAAAAGGCTTGGCAAGGGCCGTTAGGAGCCCACACAGAGAGGAGCTAAAAGCCAGCATTAGGGGAGGCAGCCAGGGCACAAAGTCAGCACCTGAGAGCCAGCACAGGGCATGGCCAGCTGCAGCCCTGCCGTGGCTGTGTCCTCCTCCTCCTCCTCCTCACACTTCGTCAGGGAAGCTGGAGAGCCACAAGGAGAACCTGGCTGACCCTGGCAGCCCTGGAGGGCAGAGGATGCAGGTGGCAGTGCCATAATGAGGTGACCCTGTTGTGAGCTCCTGCTCTGCAGCAGTGCCTGGCCCCAACCTGGCATCAGCTGGGAGCAGAGCAGGGGCTGGGGAAGCTGCTGAGACTTTGTAGAGTTGCTTTTTCCCTTCATCCCAAGTTGCACAGTGAGCTGAAAGCTTTCTGGTACCATAGAGGCTGAGTGTTGGGTCTGATGCTCTGGAAGCAGCTTGCAGCCAAGCCACCTGGAGGAGTTGTCTTTGCAGCACTTGGTCAGCCTGGCTCCAATGCTGTCTCCATTTCACTAATGAAGCAGATTTTACTTACATTGTAGCTGCCTTTCCTGCACCAGGCTGGCCTTCAGACCACAAAGGAGAGCAGCAGTGCCCTTTAGCCAAGCCAGCATGGACCTGGTAAGCTGCAGGGTGGTGTTGATACAAAGCTTGGTCAGCTCCCAGGTCTGGCCTGCTGCTGTTCCCTGCCTCAGTGTCCTCTCCCAGAAAAGGCCATAACAGTGCCTGGGTGAGGAGACAAAGAGCCAGAGCTGAGACCTTTCTGTCCCCCAGGCCAGGTGCCCCTGGGCTGGGCAGAAAACACTCCAAAAGCATTCATTTCTTCCTTGGCTTTCGTGCAGCCAGGGCTTGGTTCTTGCTGATGTGCTCCTGGAAGCTCAAGTCTGACCTTTAGAATTGTGATGAGGTTGTCACGTCCCAGCCCTACAGCAGCAACCAGGGCAGGAGCAGCCCTGTGGAGGAAATGCTGAGGTCAGGCCCAAGCATTTGACCAAGGCAGTGCCAAAAGTGGTGTCAGCAGGAGGTAATATTTTATGAAAATCCTTCTTGTGACCTCTGGAGCAGTCCTGTGCTCTCTGCCAGCACTGCCACTGGAAGGGCTGTTTGGGGCTGAGAGCCTACACAGCTGCCCCGGGGGGGACTCAGAGATCTCCTAAACAAGTAGGGCTGCTGGTCCCCTGCACTCCTCCTGCACCAGGACTGCCTGGGGGCAGAGATCCACACTTGGTTTCTCTCCACTGACTGCAGTGAGGAGCTCTCAGCCCTGGTTTTGTGTTCACCTGAGCAGTTGATGTTGTGCCCTTTGCAGGACTGCAGAGGAAAAGCCACAGAACAGCAGAGTGCAGGGCAGCATCTCCACCTTCCAGACCCGTGGTGGGAATTGGCACAGCTCCTGGGAAGTTCCTCTTGTTCCCAAGCTGTTCCCAGGACTGGAACAAGTCCACCCAATGACATTTTTCTGGAATAAGGAGATCCTGTCAGAAGCATTTTGATGAACTCCACAGCTCTCAGTTCTCCTCATTTGTTAAATCAGGAGTCCTGCATTTGTGCTCTCAGATGCCATCAGCAAGTGAGTGCAGCTCTGACCTGCAGCCCAGCCAGCTCCCAAAGTGCAGCAAAGTGCAGGCTCAGTTACGTCCAGGATGATGGAATCAGGGAATGGGTTGGGTTGGAAGGGACCTTTAAAGCTCCTCCAGTCCAGCCCTCTGCAGTCAACTTGGACATCTCCAACTAGAGCAGGTTGCTTAGGGCCCCAAACAACCTGACCTGCAATGGTGCCAGCCATGGGGCATCTCCCACCTCTCTGGGTGCCCTGGGGCAGGCTCTTGCCACCCTCAGTGTCAGACATTTCTCCCCCAACTCTCCCAGCCTGGCCTCACAGTAGAGTCCTTCCAGCACTGCTGTGATCTCCTCTGGTCCTGCTCCAGCAGGTCCCTGTCTGTGCTGTGCTGAGGACTCCAGAGCTGCCCCAGCCCTGTAGGGGGGGTCTCTGCAGAGGGGCAGAGTCCCCTCCCTGCCCCTGCTGCCCACACTGCCAGGGACCAACCGAGGACAGGCTGGGGCAGGGCTGTGAGCGCTCAGTGCTGGCTGCACCCCCAGGTCCTCCTCAGGGCTGCTCTCAGTGTGTACTCTTGAGCTCAAACAACAAGAAGTGTCAGTGACCTGGGATGAGTTCAGTGTCTTTTGAGGGCTGAAGTGATGGAAGGAGGAATTGGGAAGTTCTATTTCTGGTCCCCCCCATGGCTGCTTATCAGTAACCTTGCAGCAGGCTCCGCTGTGTTCTACCTGAGCTGTGGCTGACTCGCTGCTGCTTCTGGAACTTGTACCTCATTATTCCCTGTCAGAGCTGAAGGAGGGATGCTGTGGCAATGCAAGCAGCCCAGACTGCCTGGGAAGGAGTGAGCTTTCCAGCAGGTGCAGTCTGATGAGAGGCAGATCCCTGCCAGCAGGCTGAGCCAGGCTGGGTGGATGGAACATGCCTTGCATGGGCTAGAACCAGCGTGTGAGGCTTGAACATCCTTCTGAGCATTCTGTTTCCTAGTTCAGCACAGCAATCTGTTCAAAACAAGCTAATTTTAGTGCTTTTCTGGTGGAATTGAGCCATTTTGTTCATCTTAATTCCAAATTGCACATTTGTGTTGTGTAGGAATTTGGGATTGACCTGTCAAAAATTTCACAGGAGCTGGGGAGCTGCTTTTTGGGGTAGTCAGCCTGGCCTTTGTTTAGTGCTAGCTGGGTGGACTCCCACAGCACTGTGTGGGTTTGGTTCTTTAACACAAAACAAAGCAGAAGGAGTGGAAATGGAGCTACAGAATTTGTGGAACTGTTCAATGGATTGGGTTGGACGAGACCTCTGAAGGTCATCCAAGCCCCTGCAGTGAGATAGATTTGTAGGATCAGGTCAGTTGGAAAAGATCATTCAGGGCAACCACAGCCCTCAGCAGCACATCTCTGTGGCTTTGAAACCACTCCAGGGATGGGGACTTTGCCACCTCCCTGGGCAACCTGTGCCAGGCTTTGAGAACCCTTTCAGTGAAGAAGTTTCTTCTCATGTCCAACCTAAACCTCCCCTGGGGCAGCTGGAGGCCATCTCCTCTCATCCTCTCGCTTGTTCCCAAGGCAGAGGTGTGAAAGGAAATAAATCCCCTCCAAACGTTCAGGCCTTTCCTCTTCCTCCCCTGCCCACATTTGCTTTCCTGCTGCTGCAGAAGTTGTCATGTTCCAGTTGCCATGGAGGGGTCAGTGAGTCACAGCACATTTTGCATCTGTTCCTCTCCCAGTTACAGAGCAGCAGGCTGGAAACAAAACACAAAGGAGGGCAAACAGCTTCGTTTGTGGCAAACGTCTGCAGCCTGCACCTCTCAATACAGGCTGAGAGGTGATCTGGGGAGAGGGACCTGGGAGTGCTGGGGGATGGCATCCATGGGCAGCAATGTGCCCTCGTGGGCAAGAGGGCAATGGGAGCCTGGGGGGCATTTTAGGAAGAGTGTGTCCAGCAGATCTGGGGAGGTTCTCCTCCCCCTCTGCCCTACTGAGACCTCATCTTGAGCACTGCCTTCAGTTCGGTGCTCCCCAGTTTCAGAGGGACAGGGACCTGCTGGAGAGAGTCCAAGGGAGGGCTGTGAGGATGAGGAGAGGCTGAAGGACCTGGGGCTGCTTAGCCTGGAGAAGACTGAGAGGGAATTTAATCAATGGTTATCAATATCTGGGGGCTGGGGGGTCAGGGGGTGGAACACACACACATGACACAGGCTCTGCTCACTGCTGCCTGGGATAGGACAAGGAGCAATGGATGGAAGCTGCAGCACAGCAGGTTGCAGCTCAACACAAGTGCAACTTCTTGCCTGGAAGGATCCCAGAGCCCTGGCACAGAGAGGCTGTGGAGTCTCCTTCTCTGGAGCCCTTCCAGGCCTGGCTGGATGTGTTCTGTGTGCCCTGAGCTGCATTGTCTTGTCCTGCTCTGGCAGGGCTTGGACTGGATGAGCTCTTTGGGTCCCTTCCAACCCCTGACTTCTGTGATCCTGTAAAATTCCACTGCTGTCTAGCAGAGCCCTTTGTGAGTCAAAGCCCAAAGTCTCTTTTGAAGCATTGATGAAAGATCTGAGGCTGTTCAGAGAGCAGCAGATCTCAGGCTGGAGGAGAGCAGCCTGAGAGGCATCTTCCCAGTGTTCAGTAAGAGCTGAAGGTGGGGGGAAGAGGATGGGGTTGGCTCTTCATCGTGGTGCCCAGTGACAGGACAAGGGGCAGTGGGTACCAGCTGGAACCCAAGAGCTTTCACTTGAACTTAAGGAGAAGCTTCTTTAGTTTCAGAGTGCTGGAGCCCTGGAGCAGGCTGCTCAGGGAGGCTGTGGAGTCTCTTCCTCTGGAGAGATTCCAAACCCCTGAACTCTTCTGTTTCTGGGATCTTCAGAAAAGTTTACCCTAAGCTGGAAAGCCAAAGGAACTTTCAGGTGAACACTTAATGAATGGATGAGCTACTTCTGGGTGTCCCCTCTGCTGTGCTGTGTCCTGGAGGCTGATCTCAGCTCCCGCAGAGTCCTGCAGCATTGATTTTCTTTCAGCAAAGTTTTCTTTTAGGTGTGTGGGCTGGGACTCAGCAACTTTTCCAGTCCTTAGGCAAAGATGAGTCTTCCCTTGCATATTTTATACCATGTTCATTTGTTGCTTGTCAGGATTCTTGGGGGAGTTGGCTCTTGACAGGGAAGTGTTGCTGGCTGCTTTGGATCCTGACTCTTTGACTTTGTCGTGCTGCAGGGGAGCAGGGTGGGTGCAGACAGTCAGGTTGATTTTGTTCTCCAGAGGTGCTGCTGGGTGCCCTGGTCAGCACCTGCCTGCCCTCAGAGGTGGGTTCCAGTGAGTCCATTCTGTGATCAAAACTGGGACAAGTAATTTTCTTCCCTATGACCTGCCCCAGCTGTCACTCATGCTAGGAGCTAAACCCAAGTGGCTCTGCAGGTGCAGCAGCAGATTTTAACATGGGGGTTTGTGCCTTGCAGGTCAGGCAGACATGTCAGGGGTTATTATGCCTTTGTCTTTCCCTGGATGGAAGGGGAGAGCTGAGGTGCAGGGAGCCTTGGTAAAGCCTTCAGCTTCTATCTGTCATAGCAGGCCCCGGGGCCAAAGCTGCCTGGCTTGGGTGCAATGTGGTGGGTGAGAAAAGTTCTCTTTGGGGTAACCTGCACCTCTGTGGGCCAACAGCAGTACCCTGGCATGAGTGAGCTTCTTGAGCCTGCTTTCATGCCCTCTGCCAGGGCCTTGAGCTGGTGCAGTCCAGAGGATTTCCATGAGGGACCTGGAGCAGGATCCTGTGGGTGTTATTCTTCACCCTTGGCTCTCTGCAGATGAATGAAGCTTCTTCAGCTCTCCATTTTCAGCTATCTCCTTTCTCTCTTTCCTTGCCCTGCTTCTCTCTGTGTTTGACACTGCAGCTCCTCTGAACCCTTCACTGAAAGCTGCCAGGGCAGAGGGGAGAGTGTGGGAGGGAGGAGGCTGCGAATCACTCAGAACTTGAACAAAAAGCTGCTGATTTGCATGGAACTCTGATTCTCCATCACGTTAGAGACCGAGGAGCTGCTTCCCTTGCTGACCACTGTAAAACAGCAGCGAGGGAATCCTGCTGCTTCCCCCTACCCCTCGTTACCCCCCTGCGGGGTTGTGATGCGGTGCCAGCTGCTGGCAGCCCCCGAGCCCGGCGGAGCAGCCAGCCGCTGATCCTCGCCAGAAGCAGAACATGAGACCGAGGATCGATGTTGCTTTTCCTCCCCGTGTGTGTGGGACTACATCAGATCAAACCTTCCCCGGGTCTGGTGCAGGTTCCCCTTTCAGCCCGGCTCGGGCTTTTGGTATTCCCAGCACAGCTTCAGCCTGCTCCCGTCCTGAGAAACTTCGCTGAAGGTGTTTGGGGATAAATCTGCCCCCGGGGAAGTGCGCAGGGCGCAGAGGAGGTCATGTCCAGGCTTCCTCTCCTGTTATCGAGGGGCATTTAAATCCGGAGCTCGCTGCCGGTCCCTGCCGGGCCCTGCAGAGCCCTCCCCGGCGGGGGCTGTGTGCCAGCAGCGGGCACGTTGTCGTCTCTGTCCAAATGCTGCTCACAGTCAATATGATCTTTTCGGGAGGGAATAACAGCAACATTTTCTGGATGCCTGGAGTCCAAAAGTGATTCTCATCACTTCTCTAAGCCTCCTCCTGGAGTGAATTCCCTCACTCGTCGCTGGTGTTACCAAATTGACCCATAAACATCTCATTACCAGCAAACGCTGCTTCCATCGAGTGCTTTACTGCTGTGGTGCTAATTGCACCCCGAGCTGATGGGAGACAATGAAACAGAGCTGCTGCTGATGCCCGAAGTGGAAGCTCTGCTTTGCTCCCTGCCTGTGCTTCTCTTGAAGCTCTTCTGCATCTCCCAGCGTCTGCTGTCTCCCTCTCACCCTGCAGATCTCCTGTGGTGCCCACAGCACAGGTCAGCCACGGGAGGGGAGAGCTTGGGCTCTGGATTTCCCTCTGGCAGAGGAGGAAGAGGAGCTTTGATCTCCCACCTCTTAGGCATGTGCCCCTGCTACAAAGGCTTGCATGAAGAGGAGCAGTCAGGACCACTTCTAGCTTCAAAAGAAGCACTGGAAGGGGAGGGCAGAGCTCCACGGGTGCCTGCTGGCTGTGCTGCAGCATCTCCAAGGCAGGGAAATGTTTGCTTGTTAAACTTGCTTTAACCCACAGGTTCCTCCCAGACTGCATCTCAGCCTGGACACAGCTGCAGCAGGCAGCTCTTGTGCACAGGGGGTGGTGAGGCAAAGGTTCACTGGTGACATGGGGACAGCCATGAGGCCTTGAGCTCCTGCTTGGGCAGAGGAGTCCCTGTCAGTGCCGTGGGGTCTGGAACCAGAGGATCTTTAAGGTCCCTTCCAGCCCAAAGCACTCTATGGAGCAGGCTGTGCTCTGGCTGTGGGTGAGACCTTGGCCCTGTGCTGAGGGGGAGCAGGCAGGGAGCTGTGGAAGTGCTGGAGCCTTAGAGATGGGAATGCCAACTGCTGTCTGCAGCAGCTACTGCTTCAGAGGGGGCACTCAGCTTGAGGAAATGGTGAAGAATTACCCTGCAAGGAGCTGCTGCAGGAGGCACCACACCATGGTGAAGCAGAGGTTTGGGCCAGAGAATTGCCTTCTGCTGGGGAGAGAGAGGACAACCTGCACCCTGGAGCTGCAGTCTGTGTGCTGCTCCTTCGTGTTCTGCTCCCTGGTACTGCAGGTACTTGTCCAGGTAAGGAGCAGCAATTTGCATTAGAGAGCAGCAGAGTCTGTTCTGATTAAGCACAACACTTCCCCTGCCATCTTGTGCCGTGAATATTTCAATTAATTAAGCCCAGCAAAGAATTTTATTTAATCTTAATGACTTACAAAAGTGGTGACTCCTGGTTGTGGAAATGAAATGGGGCAGGCACAGCTTGAACACCCCTGGTGGCTGCAGGGATGCACCAAGGAGATGGGGCAGCAGAATTTTCTCCTTGGGTGGAAGAAAGCAGCCTGAGAGGGCATCTTCTGAGTGCTGATCAATAGCCAAAGGATGGAGGCCATGGGGCTGGGCTCTTTTCAGTAGTGAACAGTGGTAGAACAGGGGACAGGGAACACAAGCTGGAACCCAGGACTGAGGGAGTGGAACAAACCTGTTGTGCTCTGAGCTGTTGAGTGCTCCCAGGCTGTAGCAGTAGTTGACTCTCTTCTTCCACCCTGATCCTCCCAAGTGTTGGGGGAGCAGATGCAGATCCTGTCTTAAGCGGATCAGGCTTGACTCAATTTAAATCCAGCTAAGAGTGCTAAATTGACATGTAAGTAGGTGAGTCAAGTGCTAACAGTCTCTCAGAACAAGCAGGAGATGTTGTGATTGTAATTTATTTCTTTATGACTCTGCTAATGGAATAAGATGTACGAGGGGGTATAAATACTTGGATGACTAACAAGGGGGCGGTGGGATGCAGTGTGAAGTGAAGTCTGCATCCCCAGAGGTAAATGACAATCGAAATTAGGGAAGCCAATTAGAAGGATGTTCTCACCTGATGGATGATGCTCTCCAGGGGACTGAGCTGAGAGCAGTGCTCAGCTCGGAGCTGGTCTCAGGTTTCGATTCTCTCCCCGGTTCTGCCATCAGCTCTGCTCTGTGCTTTTGAACTTTAATTGTTTCCTTTTCTTTCACCCCTCCTTCACTCCTGTGCACTGAGCTCTGTTCCCGTGGACGCTAAGAGCTCCTTCCCTGCTTTAGTGTCTTGCAGAGATGCTTTTGAGATGCTTCCCAGGCAGAAACCTTGGGGCTGCTTCCCGGGGCAGGCAGACATCCAGAGGATGAAGGGTAAAGTAAACTCTGTGCTATCTGCCACCTGCTCCCTGCAGAGCCCTGGTCCAAAAGGAAGTCATTGGAAGCCTAAGAACTTGCCTTGGCACCAAGCAGAGTAGCTTGAGAGGCTTGGCACAAGCACTGCCTTTGCCATGGTGAGAAGCCTGATAGACCTTTGGGCTTAACTGATGTGTGCAAAATAGAGTCAAAGAATCATGTTGGCTGGAAAAGACTTCAAAGCTCATCCAGCACAGCACCACCACGGCCCCAAGTGCCATGGCCACAGGGTTCCTGAACACCTCCAGGGATGAGGACTCCACCAGCTCCCTGGGCAGCCTGTGCCAGTCCCTGGCCGCTCTTGCAGCAAGGACCTTTTTCCTCATCTCCAACCTAACCCTCCCCTGGTGCAACCTGAAGACATTTTCTCCTCTCACCTGTTACTCGTGAGCAGATCCCAGCCTCCTCTCAGGGAGCTGTAGGGAGCAAGGAGATCTCTCAGCCTGCAGAGCCCCAGGTCCCTCATGCCATACTGGAGCATCTCAGTGCAATGTTTAGAGGCACAACACAGATACTGCTCCCTCTCCCCTCCAAAAACCTCTCATCAGTTGTTCTTGGGGTAGGTTTTTATTCCTTTCTGGCTGGCTGGATTAGGAGCTAAGTCTTCTGAAGCGTTTTCAGCAGTAAAATTAGAACTTGATACTTTTCTCATAAAAAAGTCTTTTCAAGAGGCTGACTTTGTACCAGCTGCTGGTTCTTAGAGCTCCTTTATGGTCTCTGGAAGTCAGATGTGCAGAATCCTGTCACAGTGAATAGCTGCAGTGCTTCCTTCTCCCTTTCTCTTTCCTTAGAAGGTGTCTCTCTCTTTGTGGCTTACAGGCACGAGGAAGATGAAAAATTGCAATATTAGAAGCTTTTGTATGGAGAAGTGTCTAATGAGGCAGCTTTGAGAAGATTGGGCTGTGAATGTGGGCTGAAAAAAGGCCTCAAATCTGTCATTTCTGCTAATCTGCTGCATTTGATCCAAGCCAAGGATCTTAATCTTCAGATGCTGCACCAGGGCTGGGGCAGATTGATGCCTCACTTTGTCCAGCCCTGACTCTGCCTGTTCCCTGCCACGGTGCTGATCCCTGAGCCTCCAAGTTCAATTAACTTATTGAAGCTGCATTATAGAAATTCAGCAGAAAATGGGTTTCAGCTCCTATAGATTTCTGTGCTAATCTTAAAGGAGTGCCTCAGATCAGCACCAGACAAATGAATGCTCCAAGAACCTTCTGCAGCTGTTCAATTCATTTCCTTGCCAGTGGGGAATAGCAGGCCTGAGCCTTTGCAGGCTTGCTCTGAAGATTATCATTACCCTGACACGTTTTTAATTGCATTTGATAATGTTTGCTGTAACAGTGGGGGTGGGGGGGAGGTGAGCAAATGAGATGTGGAGCAGCTCCCAGGGAGCTGGGTGCAGAGGGGTGGCTGTGTTCTGTGTACACAGAAGCAAGAGGGAGTTGAGGTGGGGGGAGAGGAACACACCCCCTGGGCTGTGCAGCTGAGGCTGCCCATGGGCATCCCTGAGGGGCCTTAGAATCACAGAATGGTTCATGCT
>VWYK01039452.1:15358-43358 GCA_013399775.1 Semnornis frantzii | reverse complement strand
GGGGGGGGGGGTGGAGGTAAGAAACAGCTCTGTCTGTGCCAGCAGTAATCAGCAGCAGAGTGGTGGGCCAGGTAAATGGAGAAATTAGCTGAAAGCGGTAGAAATGATCTTTAAGGTCCCTTCTAACCCAAACCATGCTAGGAATTATGAAATAGCTGTGTTGCAGGATTGAAGGAGGGGAGAAATAAACCTCTGCTTCTGATTTTGACTCTTAAGGAACAAATTACTGGTCAGTGACACTTGGTGTGTTAAGCTTTGTGCCTTGAATGATGTTCTAAATGCCTGACTGCGTGGCAGGTGACTTAATAAACAAAATGAGTTGTGATCAGGGCAATAATGAGTGGGAAAGTGATAAAATGGATACAGAAACGTTCTCTGACTGAAGGATATGGAACAGGTTGCCCAGGGAGGTTGTGGCTGCTCCCTCCCTGGAGGGGTTCAAGGCCAGGTTGGGTGAGGCCTTGAGTGACCTGTACTAGTGGGAGGTGTCCCTGCCTATGGCAGGAGGCTGGAACTAGATGATCCTTGAGGTCCCTTCCGACCTTACCATTCTATGCTATGTGAGGACTGGGCTGAGGAAGCTTGTACTGCTCTGCTTGTGGTTTCAATGTAGCAGGTAAAGTGAGATACAGCTTGTTGGAGGTGTCCAGGTATGTGGTCAGGCCCATTGCAGAAGCAGCAATACTACTCTATCAGGGCATCTTAGAAGGTCATCTCTGAAGATTCATCCCCAGAGAACCCAACTGAATCAGTGTTTTCCTTCTGCTGTGGCTGTAAGAACACACTGGAGTGGCTGCAAGGTCTTTGCAACCTGAAGTATAAACCTGATGTCTTTCTATTTATGTCCTGGTGGGCAGGTTTGCCATGAGCCAGCAGTGTGCCCTCGTGGCCAAGAAAGCCAGTGGTCTCCAGGAGTGAATTAAGATGAGTGGGGCCAGCAGGTCGAGGGAGGTTCTTCTGCCCTGCCTTAGCGAGGCCACAGCTGGAATCCTGGGTGCAGTTCTGGGCTCCCCACTTCAAGAGAGACAGGGAACTACTGGAGAGAGTCCAGTGGAGGCTGCAAAGGTGCTGAGGGGTCTGGAGCATCTCTGTGAGGAGGAAAGGCTGAGAACCCTGGGGCTGTTTAGCCTGGAGAAGAGCAGCCTGAGAGGAACTCTGATCAATGCTCATCAATGCCTTGTTGGGGGGCAAGAGGATGGGACCAGACTCTTTCCAGCGGTGCCCAGCGACAGGCAAAAGGCAATGGGCACAGACTGGAACCCAGGAGGTTCCATCTGAACAGGAGGAGAAAATTCTTTGCTGTGAGGATGCTGAAGCCCTGTAGCAGGCTTCCCAGAGAGGTTGTGGAGTCTCTTTCTCTGGAGAGATTCCAAACCCACCTGGACATTGTGATAGCAGACAACCTGCTCTGGGTGCCCCCACTCTGACAGGAGGGTTAGACCGGGTGATCTGCAGAGGTCCCTTCCAACCCCCACCATGCTGGGCTTCATGACACTACTATAAACTATGAGGTGTTCTGAACAGCAAGCTGTTTGAATTCCTAACATCCAGGTGTAATTTTAAGGTGGCAGCTGAACATCCATTTCACTGTACAGGCTGTGGAAAAGAACCACCACCCTTTAAAAACGAGCGAGTTCCTGTCCATCATCATTTTGTGTTTAGTTGGTGTTGTTTTGATCAACTCAGGATTTTATTTATTTTTTTTTTAAACATGCTTATAAAAGCTTCTGCACAACCCCCCCCTTGCTGTTCAGAAGGTTTACAGCCCCACTGACTTATAAACCAACAGTTTAGAGCTCTAATGTTTTGGTCATGCAAGGCAAATGTTGAAAAACGAGAGGCAATAAAAGCAAATCTCAATGTCTGCATTGTTTAAATCTGATTTTTATGTGAATGTTTGAACATGGTGAGTGATTGCTTAGCCATGACCACAGCAGGAGAGGGTAAAGGAAGAGAGAGAGCAGAGAGCAGCCCTTCTAAATGACCACTCATAAAACATCTGCTTGTGCTGTCTTCCTAGAGCTAGTGTTTAGAAAACTCCATGTTGAACTTTATTCTGAAGCTTAGCACTTGAGGGGAAAAAAAAACCCCTCTCCTGGGGATGTTGGTGGAGGTTGCAAGTTCAGTTCTTGAGAACAACCTCACTTGGTAAGAGCATTTTTAGAGCTGTCTCTCCAGTCAGGCAGTGCTTTGAAAACTGGCAGCTGCTAGGAGCTAGCAGTTTCTAGGAAAGTCCAGTCAGTGCTGGGGTTTTGTTTGCTGGATGTTGCTGGGTTGGCTGTTCTCTGGCAGTGCTGCTGTTGGCCTTTTAAGGACTGGATGTGGGCAGCCTGTATCCAATGGGGTTTGCCTCACCAGTAGGGTGATTAAACATGGAGGGGTTTCTGCATTAATTCTCCTGGTTTGATGTTTCAGCACTCCTGTGTAATCAAGCAGGATGACTTCTCAAAGCTGTCACACACAGAAGCAAAACTCAAGTGCCCTCTCCTCCAGAGTTACCTGCTGTAGCACTTGCTTTTATTTTCCAAACATGCTAAATGACATTTCTAATTATAAAAGCACAGAGTCATTTCTCTTGGAAAAAACACTTGGAATGAGTTTCCCAGGGAGGTTGTGGATGCCTCCACCCCTGTTGGTGTTCAAGGCCATGTTGGATGAGCCTTTGAGCAACCTGGTCTAGTGGAAGGTGTCCCTGCCCATGGGGCAGGGGAAAGGTGGGAACTAGATGATCTTTGAAATGCCTTCCAAACCAAACTATTCTGTGAATCCTCAAGACCAACCATTATCTAACTCTTCCAAGGCTGGTGCTAAATCGTGCTCCTCAGCACCACATCTCTGGGTCTTATAAACACCTCCAGGGATGGGGATTCAACCACCTCCTTGGGGAGCCTATTCCAGTGTTCCAGAACCTTTTCAGAGAAGAAATTTCTTCTTATGTCTGACCTAAACCTCCTCTGGTGCAACTTGAAGCCATTCCCTCTTACTCTATCACTTCTTACTAGGGAGATGAGACCAACCCCCAGCTCCCTTTCAGAGTTGTAGTGAGAAATGAGGTCTGCCCTCTGTTTCTTTTTCTCCAGTCTAAATAACACCAGTTCCCTCAGCCCTCCTCACAAGTCCTGTTCTCCCTTCACCAGCTTCATTGCCCTTCTCTGTACCTACTCCAGCGCCTCAACATCCTTCTTGCAGTGAGGGACCTAAAACTGAACCCAGTACTCAAAAGTGGAGGCTCACCAGTGCCCAGTACAGAGGGGCAGTCCCTGCCCTGGTCCTGCTGGTGGTACCTGAACGTTCTTTTTTGTCTCTTAAAGGGTTTGCCTGTGGCTCTAGAGAAGCACATTCTTGGTTTCGACACTGGAGGTAAGCATTTCTTAAGTGTTCCTTTTAACTGGTGATGTTTGCATTTGACAAAAGGACATTACTGTCAAAGCTGAGCCTAATGCCTCCAGTCACGAATCGTGCAGTGGAAAGAACCTCTCCCTCCCGGCTCGTTATTTACAAGCCTGAGCATTTTGTTTTGGAACAGAAAAGCCTAAATCTTAGCTGGGGAATTTGTCAGTTCAGGGTAATGTTTAAATAACGGTTTATAATGGCAGCCAGGAAGGAATGCAAGCTCGCTGCTGGTGTCTTGTAGGGCTTGTTTCTGCCAGCAGAGGACATCTGTGTTGCTTCCCTGTGGTTTAGCTGCATAACTTCTGCCCCACGTCCACCTAAATAACTCCTCGGAATGCGACAAACTGACCCAACTCGAGGGCTGGGTGAGGTTTTGCAGAGCATTTCCCTCCTCCCTAGCAGCAGGGGAGGGCTGTTTCCTCTTCCAAGTATGAAAACCATGAATGAAAGACAGAGCATTCAGCTAGATGAAGCCTTTCTTCAGATGAAAATGATCCATGTTTCTCCTCCTGCACCTCCCCCCAGATGCTGTGCTCAACGAAGCCGCCCAGATTCTCCGCCTGCTGCACATAGAGGAGCTCCGAGAGCTGCAAACAAAAATCAACGAGGCCATCGTGGCAGTTCAGGCGATTATCGCTGATCCCAAGACTGACCACAGACTGGGGAAAGTTGGGAGATGAGCAGATGAAAGCTTTTAGTCTCTCTGTGTCCCTCAAGAGTACCCTTAGGAACCACCTCCAACTCTGGCATGCAGTTTGAAATGGTATCGGTTTACTGTTCCGCAAGCAAACAGGAAATTGAATTCTGACTTCTGATGGCTGATTCTTTTGTTTTGTTTTCTTGTCTTTCTTTAAATAAATGAAGCTGGGGGAAAACAGACAAATTGTTCTGATGAGCTCCAAGCTGGCAAATCATCTTCATTGTGTTTGGCTTTGTGTTGAGAAGGGAGCGTTACACAAATCCCTTGCAGATTCCTCTCTTTTTGAGGTCCTGCCCTAAGAGCAACTCCTTGAATCTATGGAAAATGTTTCTTTGCTTTTATAGGTAACTTTCAAGCTATAAAGTCCTTTACATGAGAGTATTTAACAACCCACTTGTTTACACTTTGTGGGATTTTTAGCTACGTAATATTCACAAGGTTCTTGACGGGCTTGAAATGTGGGCTGGTACGAGCAGTTCTGGAGCCCCCAACACAAGAAGGGCATGGATGTGCTGGAGCAGGTCCAGAGGAGGCCACCAAGATGCTCAGAGGGTTGCAGCAACTCTGCTCTGAGGACAGGCTGAGAGAGTTGGGGCTCTGCAGCCTGGAAAGGAGAAGGCTTCCAGGAGACCTTGGAGTGGCCTTCCAGTATCTGAAGAGGGCTACAGGTGGGCTGGGGAGGGACTATTGACAAGGTCTGGGAATGCCAGGATGAGGAGGAATGGGTTTAAACTGTCAGAGGGGAGATTTAGGCTGGATGTTAGGAAGAAGTTGTTTGCAGTGAGGATGGTGAGACACTGGCACAGGTTGCCCGGGGAGGTTGTGGAGCACAGAATCACAGAATGTGATCTTTGATCACATTCTGTGATTCTGTGCTCCACAACCTCCCTGGAGGTGTTCAAGGCCAGGTTGGATGAGGCCTTGAGTGACCTGTACTAGTGGGAGGTGTCCCTGCCTATGGCCTTTGGGGTCCCTTCCAACCTTACCATTCTATGATTCTCCAGAACTGAAATATTTAGAAAGCCAATCCAAAGGGCAACTTTTAAACCAACCATTTTATTCAATTGTTGAAGTAACCTAGAAAAAAACAAAACCCCAACAATCCCACCAAAGTGAAGCATTACAACATAAATGGCACTTCTGAACATGTGTTGGTCTACAGCGGGGTAGGTATAGGAAGGCACTTAGAGGAACCAACAGGCATGAACAGATGGATTCTAGCATATTCTTCTAATATAAATACTAAAAGACATGCATTGAGGCAGGGGGGAGACAACAGAATTGCCTCCTGGAAAATCTTCAGTGCCTTTGCCACTGTTCTGCATATGCACAGTCTCGGATCTTCGGAGTCATCTTCTTGTGGAACAACTTAGACCCAGCAGGATACTGCATCCAGAGCTCCCCTGTAGGCACTGATCTGTGGGATTTGTTTCTGGTTTTGTGAGGGGTTTGGGTTTTTTTTTTGTTTTTTTTTTTGCTAAAAAGGACCTAGTGGTCAGATTGTCAAAACTTTTCCAAATTAATCCTTTCTTCTAATAGAACCCAACAGGTGAGTCAAAAAAAACAAGCATAAAGCTATGTTTACAATCTGCCCCTACATAAGCAAGAGTGAGAATCGTGGCCTGAGAGTCACAGGAAGTCACAGGACCAATTTCTCTTTTTGGGAGGGGAATGATCCATAGATGTTTTCCACTTCTTAAAAGTACAGTAGCAAAGACTTGAGGTATAACTTCAAAAATCATCTTTTTTTTTTGGCAGGGAAGTTTTGTTGCCTTGTTCCTGTGTGACCTACTCTAGGTGCTCCTGCTCTCGGAGTGAGGTGGGGTGGACTTGATGATGTCTTGAGGTCCCTTCCAAACCCTAAAGTTCTGTGATTCATTTGCCTTGTTTAAGGGCTTCCTCCCCACCTTGTAGTTGTGTGCAGTGACAGTTGTCTGGGTCTGAAGTTGTTTTGGGTGCAAAGATTGTTGTTTCTGGAAATAGCAGCTCTTACTTCCTTGCTGCAGAGGGAAAAAGATTTTTTTTTCAGTGTGTCAAGCATGTGGCAGCCCTCAGACACCCAAGAAGGGGGTGGGGTGGATTGAGTGGTGGTTTACCTCCAGGGCAGTAGGGATAGACTGCTGTTATTCCATAGAGATGTGACCGCTGCTCCGGAAGATACTCATCAGTGAAGGCACCAGTTTCTTTATCAACAGCTATCACACCATCCCTGGTGAGAAAAGGGAGGAAAAGTCCTTGACTCATCTTTGAAATGAGTCTACCTGCATTTAACAACAGGCAGCTAAAAAAGGTTTGTCTGAACACCTGCAGAACAAGTGGAAAGAAATTTATCCCCATAAAATCCACATCCAGCTCACAGAGTGCATTTCTCTTTGGTGATGCAGCGTCACCCAGCCAGCCTTCCAAGGAGAGATTAGCTCCCTGAGAGCCTTCTCCAAGCTCTTTTAAGTGTTTGTTGTCATCTGTGGAGATCTGAGTGAAGTTGAGAGCTTCCAGCTGGAGCGGGAATAGAGGCGAGTTCCTGATGAGGCCGCGGGGGGAGAGGGAATGACTGAAGACAGAATCTTTCCTTTGCCTTCATCTAGATTCAGAAACTTGAGCCAAGCTGAACTTTCAAACCCCAACCACTCTTTCTGTCCCTCCCAGGAATCCCAGAATCATAATGTCAGGGGCTGGGAAGGACCTCCAAAGCTCATCCAGTCCAACCCCCCCTGCCAGAGCAGGATCTCCTAGAGCAGATCACACAGGAACACATCCAGGTGGGTTTGGAATATCTCCAGAGAGGGAGACTCCACAACTCCTCTGGGCAGCTTCTTCCAGTGCTCTGTCACTCTCACAGGGAAAAAATTCCTTCTCATGTTTAAATGAAACTTCCTATGCCTCAGCTTCCACCCATTGCCCCTTGTCCTATCATTGAGCATCACCCAGCAGAGCCTGGCTCCAGCCTCCTGCCACTCACCCTGCACATATTGATAAACATTGCTGAGGTCAGCTCTCAGTCTCCTCCCAGCAGCACAGCCCCAGCTCCCTCAGGCTCTCCTCATAACAGAGATGTTCCATTCCCTTCAGCATCTTTGTGGCTCTGTGCTGGACTCTCTCCAGCAGTTCTATGTCCCTCTTGAACTTGGAGGCCCAGAACTGGACACAGTACTCCAGATGTGTCCTCAGCAGGGCAAAGTAGAGGGGCAGAACCTCTCTCGACCTACTAACCACAGCCCTTCTAATCCACCCCAGAATGGCACTGGCCCTCCTGGCCACCAGAGCACATTGCTGGCTGGAGTTGCTCCTGGAGTGCTGCTGTGCACCACGATTTACAAGTCCGCAGAACTAACTTGGCACTGCAGCTGCTAGAGATGCCAGACTGGGGACAGCGTTTGTTTTTCCTCCCTCCTCTGGCTCAGAGCCCCTCTGAGCTGGCAGGACTCAAGCTGGGAGTGGCAGAGGCTGGCTCCTGGCCACGGGAGGGAGCAAGATCCTCTTCCCTTACCGTCTCCAGTCCGTGTGGTAGAAGTGATTGGCGTAGCTGATGATGCTGAAGGGGTAGTTGAGGTTGTTCTGGATGATGCGACGGCCGCTGCCGTCGGGGAATGTGCACTCCAGGTGCTTTGTTCCTTTTCAAATGCAAAACAGTTGCTAGGTCACCAAAAAATCCTGCTAAATGTTGAATTCAGCCCGAGGAGGTCGAAACAATTCAGTGCTGTGAGATCTCCAGCCCCATCCCACCGAGTCTGGTGGGACGGGATAGTGGAAAGGGGGCAAGAAGCCCACAGATAGCAATGGGCTAAAGACAGAACCATATAATCCTGAAATCACTGAGGTCTGAAAAGATCATTTTAAGATCATTGAGTCCAACTAGTAGCTGAAGTCCACCACTAAACCATGTCCCTCAGCACCACATCTACACAGCTTTTCATTCCCTCCAGGGGTGGGGATTCTACCACTTTCCTAGGCAACCTGTTCCAGTATTTGACAATCCCTTTGGGAAGAAATCATTCCTAATGTTCAACCCAGACCCCCCGGTGCAGCTTGAGCCTGTTTCTTCTCATCCTATTGCCTGTTCCTTCTGAGAACAGACTGATCTCAAGCTCCTTACCACCTCCTTTCAGGCAGTTGTAGAGATCCAGAAGGTCTCCTCTCAGCATCCTTCTCCCCAGGCTCAACAACCCCAGTTCCCTCAGCTGCTCCTCACCAGACCTGTTCTCCAGACCCTTTGCCATCTTCTTTGCCCTTTCCTGGACACACTCCAGCACCTCAATGTCTTCCTTAGAGTAGAAAGCCGTTCTTTTCCCCTGGAAGTTTAGCATGTAATTACCTGCATCTGCCCAACAGAGCAGCTTGGAGAAGGGGTCAAAGGTCAGGCCATTGGGCAAGCCAATGTCCCTGTTCACCAGGACCCTCCTGTTGGCTCCATTGACCGTGGAAGTTTCAATTTTGGGTGCTTCACGATTCCAGTCCGTCCAGTAAAGGTTGCTTGGGAAAGAATTACATAATGAACAAACAGGACACACATCAGCAAAGGAGTGGCAGGATCTTATCAGCTGTCTCTTCATTGCTGGTTCATGTCAGGGGAGAGGCCTGGGCTTAACCTCACAATGCCTGAAATAAATCTTTTTTTGATTTGGAAAAAAAAAACAAAACCCAAACCCAAAACAACTAAACAAAAAAACCCCCAAAACCTCTTTAAAAGACAACCAGAAATTATATCAAACATGTTTACAACCCAAACTTGTAGCTCCTAGATGAGGGTGAGTCTTGGGTGTAGCATATTTTGTATCTCAACAGCACCCTGGAGGCAATTGCTTGTCTTCTTGAATGCCAGGTTTGCTTCAAAGCTGCTGAAAATGATGTCCATCCCAACACTGAAACAGCACCTTAGGCCAAATCACAGGCTTACAGGATGTCAGGGCTTGGAACGGACCCAAACAGATCATCCAGTTCAACTCCCCTGCCAGAGCAGGACCAGACAATCTAGCTCAGGGCACACAGGAACACATCCAGACAGGCCTGCAAAGGCTCCAGAGGAGGAGACCTCTCTGGGTAGCCTGTGCCAGTGCTCTGGGACCCTTCCAGCAAAGAAGTTGCCCCTTGTGTTCAGCTTCTGTGCTGCAGCTTCCATCCATTGCTCTTTGTCCTATCCCAGGCAGCAGTGAGCAGAGCCTGTCCCCCCACTCCTGACCCCCAGCCCTCAGATATTGATAAACATTTATTATACCCCCCTCTCAGTCTTCTCCAGGCTAAGCAGCCCCAGGTCCCTCAGCCTCTCCTCACCAGGCAGTGCTCCAGTCCCCTCAGCATCCTCGTAGCCCTCTGCTGGACCCTCTCCAGCAGATCCCTGTCCCTCTGAAACTGGGGAGCCCAAACCTGAACACAGTACTCAAGATGAGGTCTCACCAGGGCAGAGTAGAGTCTCTTAGATCAAAGTGGAGACAGGGAATGAAGCCAAGCCCTCCTACAGGCTGTACAACCTAGGTGAGCTGCTCCCAAGGTCAGAATGCAGCCTGGCCACAACCACATGGGCTTGACCCTCCTCTGAGAGTCCCACCAAGCTGGAACCAAAATGCCTCTCTTCTTTTGGCTTGTTTTTTTTTTTTTTCCCCCATGGCTCCTGCTGCAAATCTGATGGTCCAGATCTGGTGGACCAGTGGAAAGTGTTCCAGGCAGCTACCAGCACCTCGCAACTCGCTGTGGAAATGCTGCTGCTCACCCTCGGACCGGGTCCACCGCAATGGCGCGGGGGTTGACGAGGTCGGTGTGGAAGAGGACCTGGCGCTCGGAGCCGTCCAGCCGGGCCCTCTCGATCCTATCCAGCCCACTGTCGGTCCAGAAGATGGCTCGGCGCAGGTGGTCCACTGCTAGCCCCTCGGGGCTGATGAGCCCTTAGGGAAGGATGGACGTGGTCAGTGACTTGGCTCACAGAATCACAGAATTAACCAGGTTGGGAAAGAACTCTAAGATCGAGTCCAACCTATCACCTAGCACCTTCTAATTAACTACCCCATGGCACTAAGTGCCTCATGCAGCCTCCTCTTGAACACCTCCAGGGATGGGGACTCCACCAGCTCCCCAGGCAGCCCATTCCAGTGCCAATCACTCCTGCTGTGAAGAACTTCCTAACATCCATCCTGAACCTGCCCTGGCACAGCTTGAGGCTGTGTCCTCTTGTTCTGTCACTGGGTGCCTGGCAGAAGAGACCAACCCCAGCTGGCTACAGCCTCCTTTCGGATAGTTGTAGAGAGCAATGAGGTCTGTCCTGAGCCTCCTCTTCTCCAGGCTGAACACCCCCAGCTCCCTCAGCCTCTTCCCGTAGGGCTTGTACCTGTCACACTGCTCTTGGACCTGTCTGACCCACAGCCAAGTGATGGAGAACCCCAAAGCATGACAGTTCAGGGCTGTGGTGAGCACAGGCTGCTGTGGACCTGCTAAGATGGCTTTGGGCAGACATCACTGGTGACAGGACCCACCTGAGTTGATCACAGTCTCTGGCTCAGCACCTGGCTCCAGACTTGCCCGGCTTATGGTCCGGCCTGCCACATCGGTCCAATAGATTGTCCTCTCTCGGCAGTCATAGTCAATCCCTACCACAATGGAGCCCTGCCAGGGTTGGGAGAGAGACAGAGAATGAAATCCAACCTAGGCCATGGCCAAGAAGCTCAGTGAGCACCCTTGTCCCACCAGTGGGCACTGGGAGCTGCCCGGCCCACTCTGCAATGCCCACTCTCAATGATCCTCAGATCCCTTTTCCCTGGCAGAACCCAACACTGCACAGTCCTAGCTGAACCCTGCAGCAGGAGTTTTTAGGTCAGCAGTTGCAGAGCACACCCATGTCCAGATGAGTTTGAAACCTTCTAGCTCAAGGAGAAACTGCTCCAACAGTGAAACCAGTTCGACCTGTTCTAGTGGGAGGTGTCCCTGCCTATGGCAGGGGGGTGGATAATCTTTGAGGTCCCTTCCAACCTAAATCATTCTATCATTCTATGATCCTATGATTCAAGGAATGACCTTCAGGATGGGGAAAAGGAATCATGGAATCACAGAATGGTATGGGTTGGAAGGGATGTTTCAAGGTCATCTAGTCCACCCCTTCTGCAGCCAGCAGGGACATCTGCAACTACAGCAGGTTGCTCAGAGCCCCAGCATGATCTGGAATGGTTCCAGGGATGGGACATGTCCCACCTCTCTGGGTAACTTGGACCAGGGCCTCACTACCCTCAGTGTCACACATTTCTCTCTTCTCTCTAGCCTGAATCCCTCTTTCAGTTTAAAAAGCTTGGCAAGGTGTCTCAGTTCCCCGGGGTGCAGGGAGGGTCATGGCCCAGCTTCCAGCATTCCTTCTCCTCAGTCTGGCTTGGCTGGAGATGAAAATGGCCATGCTCCAAGAGGGCTCTGAGGAAGGGAAAAGCAAGTTAGCAGTAGAGACATGAAGCTGGCAGCCAGGGTCTGTGACTGGTGGCCAAGGCAGCTCAGCGAGCATCCGTGGTCTTTAACAGCCCCAAGCCTGTGACCTGCTTCACTGCTGGGAAAAGGTGAGAACTCTCCATCTCAGTGCCAAGGCAGCCAGCACAGCCAATGTCCCCAAAACCCACGACCAGCCTTCAAGAGGTGACCCCTCAAACTATCACAGCTTGGCCAATAGTGGTCCAGGGAGCTGGTCTCCACCACTATTTGAAAGGAGGTTGCAGTGAGGTGTGAGTTGGTCTCTTCTCTCAAGGAACAAGTGATAGAAGAAGAAGAATTGGCTTAAAGTTGCACCAGGGGTGGTTTAGGCTGGACATTAGGAACAATTTCTTCCCCCAAAGGCCTGTCAAGCCCTGGAACAGGCTGCCCAGGGCAGTGCTGGGTTAATTATAGAATCATAGAATGTCAGGGGCTGGAAGGGACCTTGAAAACACATCTGGTCCAGCCCTCCTGCCAGAGCAGGATCTCCTAGAGCAGATCACATTGGAACACATTTGGATGGTTCTTGAATATCTCCAGAGAGGGAGACTCCACAACCTCCCTGGGCAGCCTGTGCCAGTGCTCTGTCACCTTCACAGGGGAAAAAAATCTTCCTCAGGTTTACATGAAACTTCCTATGCTTCAGCTTCCACCCACTGCCCCTTGTCCTGTCATCAGGCATCACCCAGCAGAGCATGGCTCCAGCCTCCTGGCACTCACCCTGCACATATTTATAAACATCAATCAGGTCATCCCTTAGTCTCCTCCTCTCCAAGCAGCACAGCCCCAGCTCCCTCAGGCTCTCTTCATCAGGAAGATATTCAACTTCCTTAATCATCTTTGTGGCTCTGTGCTGAACTCTCTCAAGCAGTTCCATGTACCTCTTGAACTTGGGGGCCCGGAACTAGACACAGTACTCCAGATGCAGCCTCACCAGGGCAGGTAAGGGCAGGAGAACCTCCCTCGACCAACCACCGCCCTTCTAATCCACCCCAGAATGGCACTGCCCCTCCTGGCCACCAGAGCATATTGCTGGCTCATGGCCATCCTGCCATCCACCAGGACTCCCAAGTCCTTCACCCTTTCACTGCTCTCCAGCAGGTCAGTCCCCGACCTATACTAATGGTTGGACTTGCTTCTCCTAAAGGTCTCTGCCAACCAAAACAATTCTGTAACTCTATCCAGAACACATCAGCCAGTCCCTAACCTTCCCCAGCGGTCTCAACCCCAGCACTGTAGTTACTTACATGGAGGGAGAGCAGGGTCTTGGCCGCCTCCTTCTGCAGCCGTGTGCCGTTGAGCGGGAGGTATCCGATTTGCTGTCCCTGAGCGTAGAGCAGAAAGGTCCCCGTGGCCGGTGGGGACACATCAGGCCGGGGCGAGGGCCGGACGCTGGGCGGTGCAACGCTGGGGAGACCTGGGGCATGAATTAGGTGGGAACAAGAAGAGAGATGGCTTGAGGAGCATCGGCTTACCTCCATGCTGGAGCAGGAGCAGGGCACAGCACCCATGGTGCATTGCCCTTGGAGTGCTTACATGGTGGGGTGCTGCCAGGCTCCGAGCGCGTGCCCTGGATCTCCCTGCCGCTCTCATCCACGCACCAGCAGTACCCACTGTCCCCGTGGCACTGCAGCGGGGTGAAGTGGCCCTCCCCGTCACACTGCGGCACATACTGGTCGCCGCGGGGGCTGCCGCCGTAGTGCTCCAGCAAGCTCTGCCGCCAGCGCTCACACATGGTTGGGGTACGCTCCGTGGGCTCTGGCATCAGGAGGGTGACACATCACCACCCCGCCATGATGGATCCCAGGAGCAAGGTTGGGTGACTCAGGGCTTTGCCAGAGCCCCACATCCCTCAGTCCTTGCTGGGTGCCCTACCATTCCTGAGAGGCACCATGGGGTTGGGGTGCTAGAGGGAGGAGGTGAGGCGCTGACCTGGGTTGCCGCAGTGAGGTGGGGTGCTGCCCGGTGCTGTCCGTGTGCCAGCGATCTCCTGCCCTGCAGCATCCACACACCAGCAGTACCCAGTGCTGCTGTGGCACTGCAGCGGCCGGTATCGTCCCTCCTCGTCACACTGGGGCATGTGCCCATCGCCCACAGGCGAGGGTCCTGGTGGCACTGCCCGTGGGTACAGCCGCTCGTGTTCACAGGGGGTCAGCTGCTGAATGGCCTCTGCTGGCAGCAAATATCCCACCACCACACTCAGTGGGTGCCACACAGCTCTCCTTGACCTGCTTGGCACCCAGTTTTGGTCCTGCTTCACCCAGGTGATGCTGCAGGTGCTGCGTGATGTTCTGCCAGCACTGTTTGACCTTCCCACCAGGGCTGCCCCTCTCCAGCCCATTTGACACCCCACAGCTGTCCCCAAGATGAAAAAAGAGGTGTCCTGACAGTCACAGTCACTATAACCACATGGACCATGGTGTCCTAAAGACCCAGAAGACCCCCTGAGGTGTCTAACCACCCATTCAGCAGCATCCTGTACTCAGGCCATGACAGTGAAGCTCCAGGCAGGGTGGCTGGGAAGAGGATCCCCTCTGTTCAACACAGCCCCACTGTCCTCAATCTGCTGGTGGCTGGGGCCAAAGTGCTGCAGCCATGTAGGATGAGCAGGGACGGGCACAGATCTCTCTGCTCCAGCACCTTCTCAATACCTTCTGCCACCCGTTGCAACCCATGCAGCCCGCCAGGGCATCCCCTTGCTGCCCACCAATCCCATCAGGATGCTCAAGCACTGCGTGGTGGCACTGACCTGGGCTCCCGCAGTGAGGTGGGGTGCTGCCCGGTGCTGTCCGTGTGCCAGCGATCTCCTGCCCTGCAGCATCCACACACCAGCAGTACCCAGTGCTGCTGTGGCACTGCAGCGGCCGGTATCGTCCCTCCTCGTCACACTGGGGCATGTGCCCATCGCCCACAGGCGAGGGTCCTGGTGGCACCTCCCGTGGGTACAGCTGCTCGTGTTCACAGGGGGTCAGGCGCTGCGTGTCGCCTTCTGCCATTAGGAAAGCCAAAGCAACAGCAGAGTGAGGATGGGAGAAGCCAGCCCAGAGAATGCTGATGCGGTGGTGAGCTGGGCAGCCTTACCCTGCATGCACTGGAAGCCGTTGCCCTCATACCCAGGTCGGCAGTGGCAGGAGAAGGAGCCTGGCGTGTTGTAGCAGGTGGCAGCTGGGTGGCACGGGTTTTCAGCACACTCATCCACGTCTGGGCATGGAAAAGAGTGGGGATCAGAGAGTCACAGAAGCTAGAACCATAAGTGCTTAGAATCAGTAAGGGTTGGAAGGGACCACAAGGATCATCCAGTTCCAACCCCCCTGCCATGGGCATGGACACCCTACCTTAGATCAGGCTGTCCAGACCCTCATCCAGCCTGGCCTTAAACACCTCCAGGGATGGGGCCTCAACCACCTCCTTGGGCAACCCCTTCCAGGTTCTCACCACTCTCATGGTGAACAACTTCCTTCTCATGTCCAGTCTGACACTACCTACCTCCAGCTTTGCTCCATTCCCCCTAGATCTGTCACTACCCAATAGCCTAAAAAGTCCCTCCCCAGCTTTTTTGTAGGCCCCCTTCAGATACTGGAAGGGATCACAGCCAAGATGGATCGGTCCCAATGGCACCTGCTTGGGATTTATTCCTAACTCCAGGTGTTGCACCCCAGACTCCCAAACCCAAGCTGGGAAAGCGAGAGCAGAAATAGCTGGCTGCAGGTTGCAGCTGTGGGGCTGCCTCACAAAGCAGTAGCTTGAACTTGTCCCTGTGGTAATCATGGATTTGCAGAATTGTTTTGGTTGGAAAAGACCTCCAAGATCATCAACCCCAACCACCAACCTAAGACCACCACAGCCATTACACCATGTTCTAAAGTGCCACGGCTATGCATTTCTGAAACACCTCCAGGTACGGTGACTCTGCCACCTCCCATGGAAGCCTGTTCCAATGCCTTGCAGCAAAGAAAATTTTCCTAATATCCAATCTAAACCTCCTCTGGCACAATTTCAGGCCATTTCCTCAGTCCTGATACTAGGGAGAAGAGACCGACCCCCACCTGGCTTCGGCTTCTTTTAGGGAGTTGTAGAGAGCAATGAGGTCTCCCCTCCACCTCCTCTTCTCCAGGCTGAACAACCCCAGTTCCCTCAGCCACTCCTCACCAAACCTTTTCTCTAGACCTTTCACCAGCTTCGCCACCCTTCTCTGGACACACTCCAGCACCTCAATGTCCTTCTTGGAGTGAGAGGCCCAAAACTGAACCCAGTATTCAAAGAGTAGCCTGGCTCTTCAAATCTACACTCGGGTCAACCACATCCACCTAGCCCTTTAGCCACCTGCCCCACCAAAATCTAGGCTGCAGACCTCAAACAGCTATGGGCTTCCCAAACTTCAATTTCACTTCCCCAAGTTCATTTGCAGAGCTGAGGAAACAGCACCAGGCTTTCATCTGGAAGAGAATTCCAGGAAAGGAAAAGACAGGGAAAAACATCCCTTGCAAGAGAGGGTTTGCTTGGATCAGCCTCTAACCTGCTTAACTCAGCAGCATTTGCATGAATGAAGAATCATAGAATAGTTTTGGTTGGAAAAGACTTTAGATTCATAGATTGGTTTTGGGGTGGAAGAGACCTTAAAGATTATCTAGTTCCAACCACCCTGACATAGGTAGGAACACCTTCCTCTAAACCAGGTTGCTCAAGGTCCAACCTGGCCTTGAACACCTTCAGGGAGGGGGCATCCACAACCTCCCTGGGCAACCCGTTCCAGTGCCTCATCACCTTCCTAACATCCAGTTTAAATCCATCCTCTTCCAGCTTCAGACCATTCCTGTCACAACAAGCCTTTAAAAAAGTCCTTCCCCTGCTTTCCTTGCAGGCCCCCTTTCAGGTACTGGAAGGTTTCTCTAAGGTCTCCCTGGAGCCTTCTCCAGCCTGAAGGGACTGAACTCCCTCAGTCTGTCCCCATAGGGGAGGTGCTCCAGCCCTCTGATCATCTTTCTAGCCCTCCTCTGGACCTGCCCCAGCACTTCATCAAGTCCATCAAGATCAACAAGCCCAATCGTTAACCCTGCACTGCCAAGTCCACCACTAAACCACATCTACAAAGCTTTTCAACTCCTCCAGTGAAAGTGACTCCACCACTTTCCCAGGCAGCCTGTTCTAGGGCTTGACAACCCTTTTGGGGAAAAAAATTGCTCCTGACATCCAACCAATGGTGCCAGTTGAGGCTGTTTCCTCTTGCCCTGTTACTTGTTCCTTGGGAGAAGAGACCAACTGCCGCCTCAGCCACAGAGAGCCAGAAGGGGTCCCCTCAGCCTCCATCTCTCCAAGCTGAGCAACCCCAGCTCACTCAGTGACTGTGAAGGGTTGTCCCTCCACATGCCATACCAGAGCAGTGGACGCCATCGCCGGTGTAGCCAGGCAGGCACTCGCAGGCAGCGTGGCCCCCGGCGCGGGGCAGGCAGCGTGCCCGGTCCCTTGGGCCACAGGGATGTCTCCCTTCCTCGCAGGGGTCACTCGCTGCAGGGACAGAGGGTGAAAGTGTGGCCAGGGTGATCCCTGTAGGGCACAGGGGTATGGGGACCCCAGTTGTGGGGCTGGCACTTACGCACACACGCCTGCCCATCCTCCGTCGGCCGGTAGCCACTGCGGCACTCACACCGGTAGCTGCCCGGCATGTTCAGGCAAATGGTGAAAGCACCACACTGGCTCAGACCCTCTGTGCACTCATCCACATCTAGAAGAATGGGGAGACACTGGGCATCCTGGTGATAATGGGACACTGCCATTCTGGGGCCTAGCAGCTAGGTGGGACATCCTGCCCCAAGCTGCCTGTCCCATGTCTGCTGCTTCCTCCACCCCCACCATGCTCCTGGAGCGGTTCCTCGGCAACATGCCTCAGATTCTCCCCTGTGATTGACCCAAGCTCTAGGTGCAGCTCTGGAAGACCAAAGGTGCTGCCATGCTCTGGCACATCACAGAGCCATAGAATTGTTTTTGTTGGAAAAGGCATCTAAGATCATCGAGTCCAAACAGTGACCCAACACCAGCATGGCCATTAAACCACTCACTGAGGCGCCCATGTGTTTCTTGAACATCTCCAGGGATGGTGATATCCCAGCACCCCAAACTGCTGTGACCATATGGTAAGGGACAGGATGCACCAACCCACAGCCCCAGCTCACCTTGGCATCCTCGTCCCTCTCTGCGGTACCCAGCCGCACACTCACAGGTGTACTCCATCCCTGAGCCAGGTTGGCACCGTGCGGTCACCTCACACGTGTGTGTACCATCATGGCATGGGTTCACTGTAGGGTTCTCAGAGTCTTCTGAGGGCAAGAGTGGGGGTTAGTGGAGGAAAAAGCCTAGGAGATTCAGGGAACAACCACTCCCACTTATGTCTGACATTGGAACCATTGATGTGACAGCACCATCACGATCTGCAGGGACCCATGGCTGTGCCACCCAGAGCTACCCCACTGCAGCCTCCTCATACCAGGAGCATTTCAGCTCATGCTGCTTGGAAAAACAAATGCCCTCTTTTGTCTGTTTTTTAGCAAAGCAATCCCATTTTGGCTTTGGGAGTGGGCAGGAGACAGCAGCATCACCTGGTTGGGGCCAAGGTGGGCACCTTGAGTTGGGCACTGTGCAGCGGGTGAGTGAGTGATGGAGCTCACCTTGTGCTGAGCCGATGTGGGCGGCGACGGCGTAACGCAGGACATGCTCATGGGCATCGTAGAGGGCAAAGGCCCGTGCCACACTCAGCTGCTGCCGGGAGGACAGGCGGGAGTGAGGGCAGCTGGAGAAGGTGATGTTCTGGTGCAGGCGATAGGACAAGGTCTGGTTGGTCGTCCCAGCAACCAAGACGTACTCCCGGTGAGCAGAGGACATCACAGCTGCCAGAGGGTGAGAGAAGATCCAAAGGGGTGGGCAAGAAGTGGCTTCAGCATCGACATCTCTTGGATGCTGGGAACCGCGGCGGTGGTTTTGTAGAAGCACAGAATGATTTGTGTTGGAAGGGACCTTTAAAGACCATCTGCCCAACCCCTCCCCCCATGCACTCAGCAGGGGCATCTGCAACTGGAGCAGGTTATTCAGAGCCCAAAACAACTTCACTCAGCACAGTTCTAGGGATGGGATATCTACCACCTCCCTGGGAAACCTGGGACTGGGTCTCACCACCCACAGTGTCAAAAATTTCTTCCTTCTCTCCAGTCTGAATCTCCCTCTTTTAGTTCAAACCATCACCCCTTGCCCTGGCACAACAGGCCCCACTCAAAAGTCTGTCCCCAGCTTTCTGATCATCCCCTTTAAGCACTGAGAGGCCACCAGGTCCCCCTGGAGCCTTCTCTTGTCCAGACTGAACAACCCAAACTCTCTCAGCCTATTCTCATACCAGAGGGTTTCCAGCCCTTGCATCATTGCTGTGGTGTCCTCTGGCCCCACTCCAGCAAGTCCATATCTGTCCTGTGCTGAGGACACCAGAAGTGGCCCCAGCACTGCAGGCAGGGTCACAGCAAAGCAGAGCAGAGAGGCAGGACTTCCTCCCTCCACCTGCTGCGCAAGCTGCAGGGGGTGAGCCCAGGATATGGTTGCTTCTGGCATGTGAGGGAGTTTTGGGGCTGCACCGAGCAGGGCACGCAAGGATGGTATGTAAGAAACCAAACCAGGGCTGATGACAGCTTCCTACCTGAGCTGGAGTAGAGGTAGAGCTCCTTGTAAGGAGTGATGTGGACAGTGACATTCTCTGGGATAAATGGCACCTGGCCCTGGATGTGTGTCCTCAGGGTTAAGTAGTTATCTGGCCCCAGGCCCTCTGCTGTTTGGGTGACATAGACTGTCTCTTGCCCTGGGTAGAAGGTCACCTCCAGGCTCTGGGTGAATTCAGCACCTGGGCAGGAAAAGGGAACAGGCACTTGCAGGATTTTTAGGGACACCTCCCCAGAGCATAATTCCCTGCTTCTCTGGCATCCACGTGGGGACTCACAGCAGGGAGGTGACAGCCAGCTGAAGACAGGGAGATGACCAGAGCAGCCACAGGATGACCAAAGCCCCCACCCATAGCCCTCACCACCAAGTCACATCGGCCCACTACAAGCCCTGGTCCTCAGAGCAGCAGGGTTTGGTGAGCTACCCACTCACCGGTGACGCTGAAGCCGTTCTCAGAGCCAGGTTCCTCCAGGGCAAAGAGCCAGGCAAAGAGCCCACCGATGGGCAGGAGGGGCAGGAGGGCACGGGCTGCAGGCTGGGGCACCCCGCTGATGGCCGTGTAGGTGCGCCCATCGCTGCCCACAATGTAGGCATGAAGGTCGACGTCCTGGAAGCGGACGGACGCCCGTCCCACCGTCAGGCTCCCGCTCACCTTCCCGTTGAGGCGATGCACGGCTCCTGGGCAGGGAGATGGGCACCCCTGGCAGTGGCCACCTAGCTACAGGGTGCCCGTCCCTGCCACCTGTCCACGTACCTTCGGGCAGGCACTGCCTCCCGTTGCCATAGTAGGTGGCCCGACAGTGACAACAGGCGCCGGTGGCATAGTCGGTGCAGAAGGCATGCGGGGAGCAATGCCCCTGGTACTGGGCGCAGGTTTCCTTGCTGGTCGCGCTGTAGGTGAACACTGGGAACAAATGGAAAGGGCTGGGGACATGGCGACAAAGCCACCCCTGACAGTGTGCCTCCTTGGCCCAAAAATACCATCAGGAGATGGGACAGCTGGCAGTGGTGGCTCCCAGGAAAGTCACCCGTGATGCATGAGGTTTGGAACCTGCCGTGTGATTTCAGGCAGAGCTGACAGAGGGCAGGAGATCGAGTTCCTGCATAGTTTTGGGAGACAGCCAGCCGGGGACAGGCTCCCCTGAGCATGTGCCATAGCACCTCTACAGCTGGCTCCGTGCCACAGGAGATGACAGGGCCAGTCCTGGCCCCACACCAGGACTTGGAATCATGGCATGATTATAGTTGAAAGAGACCTGTCAGATTGCTGAATCCAACTCTTCACTCATCCCTGGCAGGTCACTGCTAACCCACATCCCTCAGCACCACATCTGGCAGGTTTTTCAAGCCCTTCAGGGACAGGGACTCCACCGCTACCCTGGGCAGTCTGTTCCAGGGCTTGACAACCCTTTTGGGGAAGAAGTGTCCAACCTAAACCTCTCCTGCTGCAGCCTGAGGCTATTTCCTATCATCCTGTTCCATGGGAGAAGAGACTGATCTCCATCTGGCTCCAATCTCCTGTCTGGGAGTTGCAGAGACCAAGTGCTCCTCCCAGCCTCCTTTTATCCAGGCTAAACAACCCCAGTTCCCTCAGCCACTCCTCACCGGTCCTGCTCTCCAGACCCTTCACCAGCTTCCTTGCCCTTCTCTGGACATGCTCCAGCACCTCAATGTCCTTCTTGGAGTGAGGGGCCCAAAACTGAGCCCAGTACCCAAAGTGTTGCCTCTACAGCGCCAAGTACGGGAGGACAATCACTGCTCTACTCCTGCTGGCCACACTATTGCTGATCTAGGCCAGGATGCTGTCAGCCTTCTTGGCCACCTGGGTACACACCATCTCATCTTGAGCCAGCTGTCAACCAACAGCCCAGGTCCTTGTCCCTGAGATACTCATCCCCTGACCTTCCCTCTCTGCAAGGTTGGGCAGAGCACCAGCAAACCCAGCAGGTAGAGACATACAGCTCCAGCAGCCCCTTGGGAGCAATACTTGGCTTGGAGGAGGTGGAAGAGCAGCAGCTTTGCAGGAGTGCTGCCAACCCATGCCAGCTGCAGCTGTTGGGGAGGACAGGAGTTAGCAGCAAAGAGGCACCTTTTGGGGAGCCACCCACCATGAGATGTCCCCGTTTGGCCGTCAGAGGGTCTGTGGGCACTCACCGTCAGGGTTAAAATGCTCATCTTCCTCCACGCCAACACCGTGGTGCCCGGAGCTGTAGGAGGAGGGGTTGGCAGAGTAGCTCTGCCGACCGTCCCCATCCAGGTGCAGACGGCGAGTCCGCTCCTGCCCGAGGGACACGGGCAGTCCCCTGGGGACAGCGCCCAGCAGCGCTGGAGGCTGGTGCCCGTGGCTGGGATGCGGTGACGTGGCCTCGGAGCCGTGCAGCTCGGTGGAAGCGTGGTCAGCGTGGCTGTAGAGAGCGTGGGTGGAGACGGCGCCAGGGGCATGATGTCCGGGGTTGGATCTCCTGCCACCTCCTGGCTCCACGTGCTCCAGGGGCTTCACACTGCCCACGTGGAAGACCCACACACCGGGCACCCCTGTGTTGCTCTCCCTGTGGGGCAGCAGCACACATGCGTGTCCATCACTGACCCCAAAGGTACCACAGAATCTCAGAACAGTTCGAGTTGGAAGGGATCTTAAAGACCATCCAGTCCAACTCCCTGTGCAGTCAGCAGGGACATCTGCAACTACAGCAGGTTGCTCTCAGTCCCAGACAACCTCACATGGAGTGGTTATAGGAATGGGACATCTACCACCACCCTGGGAAACCTGGGACAGAGTCTCACCATCCTCAGCATCAAAAATCTGTTCCTTCTCTGTAGGCTGAATCTCCCCCTTTTAGTTCAAACCCCCAGCCCCCATCCTGGCACAGCAGGCCCTGCTCTAAAGTCTGTCCCCACCTTTCTAATCAGCCCCTTTTAAACATTGCAAGGCCACCAGAAGGTCTCCCTGGAGCCTTCTCTTCTCCAGGCTGAACAACCCCAACTCTCTCAGCCTGTTCTCACAGCAGAGGGCTTCCAGCCCTCCTTGTCATTGCTGTGGCCTCCTCTAGCCTGGCTCAAACAGCTCCATGTGTCTCCTGTGCTGAGGACTCCAAAGCTGGCCCCAGCTTTCAGCAGAGTGGAGCAGAGGGGCAGAACCCCCTCCCTCCACCTGCTGCCCACGCTGCTGGGGATCAGCCCAGGACACAAGCACCCAGTGCCAGCTCAAGTCAAGCTTTTCATCCACCAAGGCGCACTTCCAAGCCCTCCTCAGGGCTGCTCTCCAGCTCCTCCTCCCTCAGCCTGTGTTGGTACCCGGGTTTGCCCCAACCTAGGCATGGGACCTTGCACTTGATTTTTCTGAACCTCCCCCAGCACTGCAGGTGAGCTCAAGTCCTTCAATGCAGCTCATCACCTCCAGCTCACTCCTCTCCTTCTTCCAGCCTTTAAAGCACTCCAGGGTCTGGAAGAAGGTGACCCTGCCCTCCATGCCTGCCCCACACAACCCCTCAGTACCACGCACCGCTCCAGGCGCCTCAGAGCCTGCTCGCTGCTGGCCAGGCTGTGGAAGAGTCCATCCCTCTTTGGGTCATCGACATCCCCCCAGCTGAAGCCCACTCTGGCTGGCAGCTCCAGTTGCACATTGTAGGACTCTTTGGGCCGTGTGCCCAGGAACTGGAGGCCACCATCAGGGTAGAGGAAGATGACATAGGTGTCCTCATCATTGTAGGCTATGACTGCCTGGAAGGTGTTGAGCTGTCAAGGGAAGAGCAGGACAGACAGACATCATGAAGGGGCTCTGAGCAACCTGGTGGTGTTACAGATGTCCCTGCTGACTGCAGGGAGGTTGGACTAGAAGATCTTTAAAGGTCCCTTCTAATTCTATAACCTCAGAGGAGGACTGAGACAGGGAATGGGACTGAGGATTGATGGGCACCTCTCCACATGCCCTCCATCAGTCTGCAGGCACCTCCCAGGGAAGAGCAGGAGAAGGGGCTGCTTGTGCATGGCTAAATCGTGGTGTGGTGTCCTGGGGAGATGCTCGCAATAGAATCATAGAATCATTTTGGTTGGAAAAGACCTTCAAGATCACTGGGTCCATTGTCTAACTCTGCCAAGGCTGCTGCTAAACCATGACCCTCAGCACCACATCTCTGCATCTTTTAAACCCCTCCAAGGATGGGGATTCAACCACCTCCCTGGGCAGCCTGTTCCAGTGTTTGAGAACCCTTTCAGTCAAGAAGTTTCTTCTAATGTCCAGCCTCCACATACCCTGGTGCAACTTGAGGCCATCATCACTGAGAACACTAGGCACAGCCAGGACACACCCTCTTGGTGTCAGCAGGGCAGGGGTATCCCTTGGAGCTGCCACACAGGGAAGTGACAGCCCTGCACCATGTGCAGGAGCATCCCTGGCCACGTAACCCACGTACCTGGTTGGCACACTGCAGCTTGGGAGCCTCTCACTCCTAGAACCACAGAATGGTATGGGTCAGAAGGGACCTTAAATGTCATCTAGTCCAACAGCCCTGCAGTTAGCAGGGACAGAATCATAGAACTATAGAATGGGAGAGGTTGAAAGGGACCTCTGGAGATCAAGCCCAAGCCCCCTGGCCAAAACAGGATCAGCTGGAGCAGTTCACACAGAAACACATCCAGACAGGTCTTGAAAATCTCTAGAGAAGGATAAGTCTGGGGAGCCTGTTCCAGGGCTCTGCCACCCTCACAGTAAAGAGTTTTCTTCTCATGTTCAGATGGAACTCTCTGTGTTCTACTCTGTGTCTGCCACCTCTCATGCTATCACAGGCCACCACAGAAAAAAGACTGTCCCCTTCTTGACACCCATCTCCCATTCTCATGCATCCCACCCTCATGCATAGAATGACAGAATCACAGCATGGCTTGGGTTGGAAGTGACCTTTAAAGGTCATCTAGTCCAACCCCCTGCAGTCAACAGGGAGCTCTGCAACTGCAGCAGGTTGCTCACAGCCCCAGACAACCTGACCTGGAACGGTTCCAGGGATGGAACATCTCCCACCTCTCTGGGCAGCTTGTTCCTGTCCCATTCCTCTTGTCCTGCCCCTGACACCAACATCCCCCATCCCTCCCATCAATACCAGAGGAAAACCCACACTCCCCCCTCCCTTGCTTCCCACCCTGAGAACAATTTTAGCTTGGTTTCCTCAGGAAAAAACATGGATGTGCTCCCGCCTTCCCCACACCCATACATCCCGCTATAGGCACGCTGGCTGCCTGCCCTGCCAGCCCTGCCAGCCTTGAGACCACACCACTGAGTCTCTGCCAGAACCACGGGGGGGGGGGAGTCATGGAGGGGGGAGGCTGAGAGAGAAGTAAGCACAACCTTTAAAGTCATAGAATCATAGAATGGTAGGGTTGGAAGGGTGGGAAGGGACCTCAAAGATCACCTAAAAGCCACCAGAGAACCCCACAATGGTCACCCAAAAAGTATTGAAACCAAACCCACCCTGAAAAGGTCTCCAAATAAGTTGAACCATGCAGAAGTAGCCCTTCCCTCCACAGGAAAATGGTTAAAAAGAGTGGGTAGGAGGCAGCAGGAGGGTAGGGAGGGTGTTGGTCTCCTTCTATGCCACCCCATAGCCCAGCTCTGCCTGTGCCCCTGGTGCATCATCTTGCTTCCCAGCAACCCCATGAGATATAAAGAGCCTTGTTGTGCTGGTCACACACTTGGGCATTCACAGACCCCGTGAAAAGGCAGCCAAAAAGCTGGGGAGAGGGATAAATCACCCCCTCCCCCTTAACCCTGAGGCTGGATTCCTCCCCCACCCCACGCAGCCACATTGCAGCAGCAGCTGCAAGACTCATTCTATCTTCAGGGTAGTTGAAGNCAAAGGGCAAATTCCAACCCAAAGGGCAAGTTTGGGTTCTGCAGAAGGAGGGGGGTGTGGGGGTGGGGGTCAGCTCTTGTCTTGCTTCACAGCCCTGGAAAGTGTCACTGCGGGGATAAGGAACTTGTCCCCAAGGAGCTGGAGAGGACAAGGAGCTGCTGGCAGCACCGTGAGACCTCCCAGGGGTCCAGGGAGCCTCTAATCCCCCCTGGTCTTACCCCAGATTTCTGCTTTTGAGGCTCAAAAAACAATGAGCTGTGACTTTCCAAAGTGTGTGTAGAGGGGGGAGTGGGGTAAAGGCTTTGAGGTCAATCTTGGTGGCATTTCATATTTGATTAAAAAAAAAAACAAACCCAAAAACAAAACAGTGTTGTTTGGGGTGGTTTTGAGCAGGGAGAGGCCAGTGAAGTACATTGGCACTTCAGTGGGTCTTGAATGAAGCTTCTCCTGGAGCTGCTGCCCTCCCAGAACAGCTCATTTCATTTTCCAACCTGATCCAGCTTCTCAGAGAGGCAACAAAATCAGTTGGGAAGAGCAGAGGAAGACTGAGTTATTGATGGTTGTGAGGTCACTGCAAGGCCCCTGATGGCATCTCTTCAGCTGCTTTCCCAACTTTTAAATGAGAGGGAAAAAATGTGCCTTGTTTCCATCCAAACCTCCATTTTTTCCCCTGCTTGGCTTCTCCATCTCAGTAAACCACTCCTGAAGGGCTCCAGAATGGGGAGACAATTGGCAGAGACGGCTCCTGGTGGCCCAAGGGGACCCAGTGGCTGCTGCTGGGCTTTGGATTCAACCCACCCTACCACGATAAGAGCCTGTCACCCGTCACACAGCCCTGGGTTGTCATCACCAGAGTGTTCCTCTTGCAGCCCATCAGATTCAGCTCATTTCAAGAAGCCCATCCTGCCAGCAGAGCCTCACTATCACCTCCTCAACACGTCATCGCTCTAACCTGATCGTGCCCCAGCAGTGTTTTCAGGGAAAAGCTGTAGGTCCACCCATGCAAGATCCTTATCAGCCCATGGCTGGAGAGCAGAGGTCATCTCCCTGACCCGGTGGACCACCTACAAGTTTGTTTTTCAAACACCAACTCAGCCCACGGTGGAAACTCTGAAGATGGTTCCTCACCGGCAGCAGTAATCAGCATGTGGGCCGAAGGTAGGACCAGCCTCGAGCCACCAGCAAAATGTCTGGAGCTCAGTGGTGCTTCTTCCAGCTCCTCCCTAGCCCAATTCTGCCCCAGCAAGCCAATACCCAGCTGCACTATAAAGCTTTGCCTGAAAGCAGGGAAAAGCCTAAACACCTCCAACCAAGGTGCCCATCAATGAAGCTCACTGACCCACTGACACCACAGCTCTGAGCCAAGAGGAGAAGCTCCACATCTCCCCCAATGCCCTCCAAGGCTGAACCACCATCCAGCTGACCAGAAAGAAGAGACTGAGCATTTTGGCTGCCACACAAGGAAGATTTATCATCCTGTGACACACAGGATGAGTGTCCAACCTCAGCTCACCAGCCTTACCTTCTGAGAGGGCTTGGTGTCCTGAGAGAGCTCCTGGTAGGCACCCACATCCTCCCAGGTAACAATGAACGCGTTGGTGGGCACGAAGGCGTTGGCAGTACTGGGGAACCCAGCCCGGATGTAGCCTGCAGCCTGGTCCAGCACATCTGGAGAGTCATCTTGCCGGTAGTAGATGTTCCCTCTGTTGCCAGAGGTGTCAAGGTCGGCCAGGAAAGGAGCAATGACAGGGAAGTCTGTGGGGAAATCGTCATCCACGTACTGGGTCTCCCTGGGGAAATCCTGGGTGGAGATGACCCCGTTGGTCCCCACCTGCAGGGAGAGCAGTGCAGGGTGCTCTGGAGGTGCCTCTGCTGCCAATGTGTGTACCCTGCGTGCCACCTCTCTCCGGGGGAGTGAGGCTGAGAGCCCTGAGACCGCGTGGCCCCATCTGGCCCGGGAGAAAACAAAGACCTTGGGCTTCTCAATCCCCCAGAGAGCTGCAGCTCAGGGGCCGTCCCAGCTGCAGCCGCTGCCGGCGGGGAAACAGCTGCAGAGGAGAAAGCCTTCTTGTTCTTCCAGAGCCAGAGCCACCAGGCAGGAGACAATGAGAGCAGGGATGAATGGATGGAGAGACGAGGGGTGGATGAAGACAAGGGGTGGACGGAGGCACATACGTTGGTGCAGGGGTGGAGGTTGCAAAGACGCTTATGGAAGTGCTAGGGTGGGGAGAAAGAGTTAGGAGAGAAGGAGGAAGGAGAGATGGAAAAGACAAGGGAGATAGAGCAGGAAGGGGGAAAGAGGGATGGAGGAAGGGAGGATGGAGTTAGAGGAGAAGGAGGAGGAAGGGGAGTGGGAAGAGGAAAGGAAGAAAAAGAGAAAGAGAGATGAAGGAAGGGAAGATGGGGAAAAGGAGGGATGGAGGAAGGGAAGGAGAAAGGAAGAATGAAGGAAGAAGGGAGGGAGGAAAGAGAACGGGGAGATGGAGAGAAGGAAAACGATGTCAAGGAAAGGAATGGGGAGGAAGAGAATGAGCATGAGGAGGGATGGAAAGACGGAAGGGGGAAAGATGGAAGGAGGGAGGGATGGTGGGACTGAAGGATGGAGAGGAGGACTGTGGGAAGTTGAGGAGGCGAGGAGGGAGGGATAGAATGTTGGAGTGGCGGGAAGGAGGGAAGACGGAGGGGCAGAGGGAGATGATGGAGGGGAGGAAGTGGGGCTAGGGAGAAGGAAGGCTGTGCACGGGAGGAGGAGNGGGGAGGAGGTGGGGCTAGGGAGAAGGTGGGCTGTGCACGGGAGGAGGAGGAAGGAGCCGGGGCCGCCGGGACTCACGTAGAGGCGGCGGGCGGCGCGGCCGTAGAGGCGCAGGGCTCGGCTGAGCGTCACCCCAGGCGAGCTTTCATCGTCGCCGGGCCGGAGCCGGGCACCGCCGCG
>VWYK01039451.1:0-14714 GCA_013399775.1 Semnornis frantzii | reverse complement strand
TCATTATTTAGTGAATTTATTATTATTTAAAACTTATTGTAATTATTGTTGTTTTAAATTGTGTATATATATATTTTAAAATTATTTGTTTATTGTGATGATGGTGAAGAAAACCTGTTGGTGTCCCTGCATTTAGTCCATGGCTAATCACCAGCATTGGTAGGTATGCAGATGTTGGTTCCATTGCTCCGTGTTAGGCATTGCATAAAAAAAGAGAAATTATTTGCTGTACTTTGAGGAAAACTTGGCTTTTCTTCTGGTTATTTTTTGCTGTTGAAAGGGCAAACACAAACTTTGAGTTCCTGTTTCTCAACAGACTGCCACTTGGAGTAAGTGAAGCAGAAGCTGTAGGAAAAGCTTTTATTGGGTGACTAACAGTATTTATTGTCCGTGCACATCAAGGCTGTTTGGACTAAAAGACAACTTCATGAGATTTTGGATGTGATTGGTTTTGTGGTTTTTGTTTTTTGCAGAGAACTCAGATTTTTAACTTCCACCCTGAACAGTAAAATACTTCATTCCCTGCGTATTTCTTGGGTTTAGTTCTAATAGAATATGAACATGCGCAAAAGTTTATTTTTGTAAATGATAACAGCCCTGCTATGTCTGGAGCTCTGTGCTGTGTGTTTACAGAAGAAACAGATAGTCTTTTGATATGTAGAGTTGCAAAACAGATATTAAAGAGGAGAGTAATTAAAACCATGGATGGAAAATAGGACAAAATGCAGCAAAAGGTTATGGATAGCTGAACAGTGCCAGGGTAAATGACCTCCTTTCTTTTCTTCCTTCTGAAAATGTGAGTTAAGAGAAATATATTGATTTGATCTGACTTTTATGAAATATTTATTATGGCATGAAGTGGCAAACTCTGAATTAGAAGAGTGAATTACTAAAATTACAAAGCTGCTAAAGGTCTGGCTAAAGAGGAAATAAGAACAAAGGAGACCTCTAAACTGCGGAAGAATAGTGATGGGATATTGCCTTAAAAACTTTGGCAATCAGAAGTTGGGAATGTGCAAAAGACACTAAATTAATCGCACCAGCATTAAATGAGAGGTTGTAGACATGTACATGTATCAATCTGTGTTATACTGTGCTGAAGAAGTCTTGTCAGGAAGAAATTAATAATTTTCATAATGAGAAGTGAGAAAGATAATTTTAAACACAACTTGGTCCAAGAAAGCTCCTCATCTTGAACATCCACATTGACTTTGTCCCAGGTGCACTTAGCATTTTATGGGAACATGCTCTAGTGTTTCTTGTCTCTTTTTTCACTCTTTTCCAGTTTCCCTTTCAGCTCTACCTCAGTTTGCCTTTTTTATCACAGCTCTTATTTCTGAAGTTGGACAGTAGTAGTAGTTGTGCTCATGGCTCTGCAAAAGGTAATTGGCACAAGACTTTACTCATTGTCTTTGGAAGTGACACTAAGGGTGACAGGCCTGGTTTACTCAGCCTGGGAAAGGGGAAAAGTGCTCCATAGTTTCTGGAATTTGGACTCCTTGTGGGTTTGCAGTTTCCCAGGCCGTGGGTGCAGCTTCCTATTTGGCCTCTCAGATTTCACCAGGAAATGGATTCAAAAAACAGCATCAGAGTTCTGACTTTTGTTTGCTTACTGCAAAGTCTTTGGCAAGGACTTTGCTGCATACATAATCATTTTAACAGTATGTTAAGCATGAAAGGTTGCATAATACCTACTTAATGCTATCGTTTTCTGAGTTGAGTTCATAATCAGGTTGTGTGTAACCTGAAGCTCCCCAAGTTTAGGACTTACTTTGTGTGTTGTGCTTACTTAAAGATACCACTCTCTGATAAACACCATCTCCCTTCTCTGATATTTTTTTTTTTAAATGACAGTGTAGTCCCGAAGTGATCATATCTTTGAAGGTAGTGTTGAGGAAGGGTCCAACAGTCCTAGGAGCAGTGTCGAGAGTCTCCTGCTGCCAGTCTTCCCCAGTTTGTGGTAGATAAGTTAGGAGCTGCCCATTCCACCTCAATCCCATAAAGATGGAGCAATGATCCAACTAGTGTCTGTTCTTGCTCCTTGCAGACCTGCATAGGAAGTGAAGGTGACTCTGTAAGATGCACAGGGACAATATTAGAGCAAGGGTGAGGGATGGTTTCTTGAAATACTCTGCTCTATTTGAAATCTTCGTGTCAGCAATTTGAGGTTTTATATGTAGTCTTTGGTGAACCTTTTATTCAAGTAGTAAACTCAGTCCTATGTTGGAGTTAAAAACTCTTCTCTAAAGGAAGGATTTTGCTATGCTTGTCGATGATGGGAGGAACTATTGACAAGGTCTTGTAATGACAGGATGAGGAGTAATGGGTTTAAACTGGCAGAGGGGAGATTGAAACTGGATGTTAGGAAGAAGTTCTTTACAGTGAGGGTGGTGAGACACTGGCACAGGTTGCCCAGGGAGGTTGTGGCTGCTCCCTCCCTGGAGGTGTTCAAGGCCAGGTTGGACGAGGCCCCGAGTGACCTGTGCTAGTGGGAGGTGTCCCTGCCTATGGTGGGGAGTTGGAACTGGATGATCTTTGAGGTCCCTTCCAACCTAAGCCATTCTGTGATTGTATGATATGATGATGTGTGGGATGCTGCTTCTGAGTTATCCTGTTGGAATTGGTGAAGGAATGCTAACTTTTGCTCACCCATGGTCAGAATTTATGTATGACGTTGTACATGCTTAATTCTGTAGAAGGTGTTGTTGTTTTCAACATCCTCAAAGACCTTTGTATCTGAATAACTTGGAATGATGCCATGGATCTCAATAACTTGGAATGCTACCATTAAGTTCTGATGTTCAGAGAAAACATTTTCACCTGCCAGAAAATTATTTTTGTCTGTTTTGCTTAGAAATGTCTGTTTGATCCTTTTTGCTTTTTTATTCTACGCAATGCTTTAATGCCTGCAGAACTTCAATTTTGACACCTTGAGTACTGTGTCCAGTTCTAGGCACCTCAATTTAAGAAAGATGTTGAAGTGCTTGAATGTGTTCAGAAAAGGGCAATGAGGCTGGGGAAGGGGCTGGAGCACAACCCTATGAGGAGGGGCTGAGGGAGCTGAGGTTGTTCAGCCTGGAGAAGAGGAGGCTCAGGGGGGACCTTATGGCTGTCTATAACTACCTGAAAGGAGGTCGTAGCCAGGTGGGGTTGGTCTCTTCTCCCAGGCACCCAGTGACAGAACAAGAGGACACAGTCTCAAGCTGTGCCAGGGCAGGTCTAGGCTGGGTGTTAGGAAGAAGTTCTTGACAGAAAGAGTGATTGGCATTGGAATAGGCTGCCCAGGGAGATGGAGTCACAATCCTGGGAGGTGTTTAAAAGGAGACTGGATGTGGCACTTGGTGCTATGGTTTAGTTGATTAGATAATGTTGGGTGATAGGTTGGATTTGGATGACCCTAGAAGTCTTTTCCAACCTGGTTAATTCTGTGATTGTGAAGTGCTTCCCTCTGATATAAGTGGGGCATAAATCGTATTTGAAAAGCTTGTCACTTTGTTCATATACTTTTATGCTTTCTCCTCCAAATACCACAGTGCCTTGAAATTGGCTTATTTGGATCCTGAAGAGCATAAACCAGAGACAATTTTGCTTTTGCTTGAAGTATCTGACTCTCAACTGCTTTGGCTTTCGGCTGACAGTGTCTAAGGACCAGCCAAGTTGGAGCAGGCTTTTGATGCTCTTTCCTGGCAGACAGTGTGACTTCTATAGTTTCAGGATTTTGCCTTTCAGATGTGCACTTTTACTCCTAATGGCTCAACTGGTACTTCTTTAAAATAGATATATATGTATCCAAGAATCAAGAGAAAAAATACTTCTTATGAGGGGAACCTAGAGACTGGATTAGACTGGTGAAATATTGAGGTCAAGATACTCTTCAGTTGATAATTCGCTCTTGACAAGCAGTGCACCTTTATACCAAGAATTATAGAAACTATGGAACACAAGGCAAAATTACCCAAAGCTAAAAATTTATTGTCTTTGTTATTTTATTTTTTTTTCTTCCCCAAACAGGCTGCAGTATATTGTAAAAGAGGGTGGCTGTCTTTGGACTGAAAAAGTGTTTAGCAATCAGTTATTGACTGTGCTGGGTTTGATGCAGAGCAGCATTCAGAACATGTCTGGTTTTGTCTTGAAGGCAGGAGCACAGCAGTGTAAGATACTACTAACAGGTTTTGTACATCAATAAAAGGGGATATAAGCAGGGAAGCTGTGGCACAGAGCAGAGGAGGAGTAAGCACATATACTGTTTAGCCTTATTTCAGTCTGACTTGGTGTATTGAGCCATAAACATCTGTCCTCCATCTCACCTTCTGTGTTTTGCAGCCTGTCAAGGAGAGCATAAACTTGCAGTGTTATTTGAGGTTTTTCTGTACAGAGGGGTACCTTATAACTGCAGTTAGGACAGAAAACCTCCCTCCCCCGTGGTCAATCTGTAGTAACATTGCTTGTGTTCTTCTGTGACCAGATATATGGAAAGAGAGGAATAAAACCTTTGCTGCTGTTCAGTTTGTCCTCCAAGTTCAAATGGCTGGGAAAAGCGAAGGGGGACAATGAGCTCTAGTAGTTCGGGTTTTTTTGTTTGGTGGTTGTTGGTTTCTTTGGTGTGTGTGTTGGTTTGTTTGCATTTTGTTGGTGGTTTTGTTTTTGTTTTGTTTTTTATTTGTTTGTTTGGCATTGGGGTTTTTCTGATTATTTTTGTCAATAAAATAATCAAAGGTTGCTTTGAAATTCCGTTTGATTTTTCTCTTTCAGCTTCCTGGCCAATATGAAACTACCCCAACTTTAGTGGTTTTAGTCTTGTTTGGGGGAAGCATTGTAAAAACACTTTGTAATGGAACAGATTTAACATTATATGGAAAAATAGTTATTCAATGACCAGTGAAAGGGTCTGTGTTGCTAAGGCAACTGTGGTGCAAGACATGGGAACAAAGAAGTGCGTTAGGGATTCGTGTCGTGAAGGGGTCTGCTTTCAATTCCCTATGTGACCATGTTGTGCTTAATCATGGAAGGATCTACCTGCCTTGGTAGTGCTGGGGAATTTTAGATGTGCTCTAATGTCTAGTTTGTGTAAAGATTCCTACACATATTAAATGTTTGGTAACATTTGCTAGTGTGTTTTTTTTTTTGGGGGGTGGGGGAAAGAGTGTGTGGTGGCTTGAATAAGGTTGTGCAGTTGATAGTAGAGTAGATATGCATCTGTCATTTCTTACTGAGTCATAGGATTCGATGTGTGGGTGTCCTTAAGTCATTGCTTTCCGTAGCCTCTGGGGAGGTTTCCTCGCCTTGGTTGTTAGCATTGGTGTCATGAGTGCCAGCTGCATGCTGGTGTTTGGTTATGTAGATCATAACTAGCACAGTAGATACTTATGTAGGGATCCTGTGACACCCAGGAATTGGCAGGAGGGAAATTAATCTGGCTGGTTGGTTATTTACTTGCAGCTCAGCTCTTCTTTCAGTATAGAGTGATTGAATTGTTTTGGTTGAAAAAGACTTCTAAGCTCATTGAGTGCAACCATCAATCTAAGGCCATCGTGGCCATTAAACCGTGTCCCGAAGTGCCATGTCTACATGTTTCTTGAACACCTCCAGGGCCAGTGACTCCACCACCTCCCTGGACAGCCTGTTCTAGTCCCTGACCACTCTTTCAGTCAAGAAATTTTCCCTAATATCCAACCTAAACCTCCCTTGGCACAATTACAAGTCATTTGCTTTCCTATCACTTGATACAAGGGAGACCCCCACCTCAGTCCAGCCTCCTTTCAGGTAGTTGTAGAGAGCCATAAGGTTTCCCCTCAGCCAAGAAAAGACTTCAGGAATGACCTCGAGGCAGTGCCAGGCTGTTTCTCCTTGAAAAATCAGCCAAGATACTGTTAAAAAGCAAGCAACCAACCAGAACTAGCAGCCTGGTAACCCAAGCTGACACAAGCTTTGTCCTTTGCCTTGTCAGGATAACCACATTTTACAACAGGTGTTGTGCTCTGGGCAGGATTTGCCAACCCTTCCAGTCACATTGGGCTCCCGACTCCTGTTGCTGGAGTGTTTTGTTTGTTTTTTTTCCAGAGTGCCTTTAGCTGCCTTCAACATGTTTTATCCATCTGGCCTTACCACAGCATGGAAACCAAAATGAGTTGCATAGGAAGTAGCTACCTAGATGCAGACTGATACTGCTTGTGTGTTTCTTCATCCTCTTCTCCCAGCAGGAACCAATTTGTCCAAAGAAGAAGGGGAAACCCACCAGCTTGTTGGTAATGGGAAAGACAGTGGTGTGCTGGAGAAGTGTTCCCTGGTGCTGAGCGAGTGCTCTTCATGTTGAGATAAGGAGACTTGCTTGAAAATTTGAGTGTTCTTAAGTAAAAAGAGACCACTTCTTTTCTGAAGTTACCTAATATGCTGAGGTATGTGCAGTTAGAAAGTTGTGATGTGTTGGTACATTCAGATGCAAACCACCAAATGTTCAAGGCTAAGGATTATTTTTTGTGAATGTCTTGTCCAGCTCCTGAAGTGTTAATACTGAGAGACTATGTGCCAACCTGTGTCTGCCTGCCTCCATCTGTGTGTCTGCCTTTTTTTATACCGTGGGTTGTTTTGTGCCTCAAAAACTGCATTTAATTTTAAATGAGCTTCCAGTAAGACATGTCAAAACAAAAGGTTAAAAAATTTCTTTCAGTTTTCCACATCTCCCCCCCCCCCTTTTTTTTTTTTTTTTTTTTTTTTTTTTTTTTTTTTNTTTTTTGTATTCCATTTCTTTCCAGAATTTTTCCCCCACTCTGTGCTTCTGCAGATTTAAGGCAGAAGAGATGGAGGAGGTTATAGAAGTGAAGGCTTGGGGATTTGCTCTAGGAATGGCCATCCTGTCTACAAGGATAACATGAAAGGTGCTGCACTTAGCTATGAAAGAAACCTGACTTGAAAAACTTCAAAGACCCTGCTCAGACTAAATGTAATATTTGGTTTTAGGTTCACACTCTTCTTCAGGAGCCTCAAGGTCACATGGTTGAGATCAAGTGGTAAGAATAAGATGGACATGGAACTGCTGGAGCAGGTCCAGAGTAGTGCCACGAGGATCCTCAGAGGGCTGAAACACCTTCTCTGTGGGGACAGACTGCAAGAGTTTGGCTGTTCAGCCTGGAGAAGAGAATGTCACAGGGTGACCTTTAGGAGCCTTCTGGTACCTAAAAGGGGCCTACAAGAAAGCTGTGAAGGGACTTTTTACAAGTGCTTGTAGTGATAGGATGAGAAGGAATGGAATGAAACTCAAGGAGGGCAGATTTAGACTGGAGGTTAGGAAGAAATTCTTTACAGTAAGGGTGGTGAGACACTGGAACAGGTTGCCCAGATTGTGGATGCCTCCTCTGTGGAGGTGGTGAAGGCTAGGGGGGATGAGGCTTTGAGCAGCCTGTTCTAGTGGAAGGTGTCCCTGCTCATGGCAGGAAGATTGGAACTTGATGATCTTCAAGGTCCCTCCCAACCCAAATCATTTTATGATTCTCTGGATCTATGAATTTGTTGAGAAGACAAATGAAGGGTAACATGCTCCTGGCTGGAGCCAGTCGCACTGTAGCTTTGTACTCTCTCTTACTGGTACAAAAGCAGTGTGTGGCATCCTTGGTTGTCAAAGCTGGTTGTGAAGGAGAACTCCGTTTCTGCTTGGTGTTTCTACACCGAGAAATGATTTTCATGGTTAAAAGAGCAATTTGGGAAAGATGTCCCTTACGTGACATGATTGTCATGCAGTATTGGGGCAGCTGCAGTTTATCTCTTTGACACGAAGATGGTAATAACCTTCTTAACTCAAACAGAAGTTGTGTAAATGAGTACTTCAGAAATTCTTATCCACTGTTGAGATAAAGATACATCGTGGTTAATGTGAATTGGAGCTGAAGGAATAATGATGAGATGAGAAATGGAGTATCAGACAGTGTTCAAATTTACCAGCTGTGGTTTCTGTGATAAAGACATGTACATCCCTTCACATGAAAGAAAATGCAGTTTAGGAATTCCTTTAAATGTTTTTGCCTATTTTTGAGTATATATTTTTTTAATACTTTCAATTCTGAGAGGAAGTTTTCTTCTGTTTCCCTGATACTCTGTGAAGTCCTTTGAGGGGGAAAGGAGGGAGTACTTAGAAAGCTAGTTCTGATCAGTGGCTTTTGAAAAGCCAAGCTGATAAAACCCTGAATTTGTGGTTCAAGAGTTAGCATTCATAGGGTGAGAAGAACTTTGCTGAACAGCAACTGATTCCACACAACTAGAGGTCAGCTGCCTTGGGGTGCCCTTTGGGCTTTGGCATTGGTCCCTGGGCATACTCTGGCCCCATCTCGAGCAGGAGTGGGATGCTGGAGACTGACCACTTAGCAACTCTGGCAGTGCACTGAGCCATGCTCTTCAGTGTTCACCTCCTAATCACTGTACCCTGAAGCTGAACAAATTTCAGTGCAGGCACAAGGTGAAAAGAATAAGGAAGAAATACCAGGGTGTGAATCACCAACAGGGCTTCCTTAGTGCGATGAGATTGACAGCTACTTAGCATTTTCAGTTGTGCATGCAGGAGTTGGGCCAAGGCATCCATCACATCTGCTGCAAAGACTGACCTGATTGTAACCCCTTGGCTAACCATTTTTTGCACACCCGAGGATGTTCTCTGCTTCTAAATAACCAGTCCTGTGTTAGTCACTGCTCTGTCTGTAATGGATATTTACCTCTTGCTTATCCCCCAAGAGTCTCTGGTCTAAACATTGACGTTAATGTTTCATTTAAACATGAGGAGAATTTTTTTTTCCCTGCGAGGGCGACAGAACGCTGGAACAGGCTGCCTGGGGGGTTGTGAAATCTCCCTCTCTGGAGATATTCAAAACCTGCCTGGATGCGTTCCTGTGTGATTTGCTATAGGTGATCCTACTCTGATTGAGGGGGGGCGGGGGGTGTGGACTGGATGAGCTTTGGAGGTCCCTTCTAGCCCCTGACTTTCTGTGATTCTGTGAAATGTGATTTATTCACATCTTTTACCTTTGTTCTTATTTGGTTTGTACCTGAGGGTTGGGGGTTTTTTTGTTCATTTAAGAAGGTGAATGCAAAGAAAATGAGTTTAACCTTCTGAAACTCTTCTCCAGTCCCTGACTGTGGCTTAGTGTGAGCTGGGAGATGAAAATCTGGAGGGAAAAAGGAATAACAGAATGTTAGAGGTTGGAAGGGACCTCCAGAGATCGTTGAGTCCAACTGCCCTGACAAAAGCAGGATCACCTAGGGTAGTCCGAATAGGAACACATCCATGTGGGTCTTGAAAGTCTCCAGAGAAGGAGACTCTTGTGGCAGCAGAAATAGTTTCTGATTGAGACTTGCTATTCAGATGCTGCTTTCATGTTTCCTATTTCAATCTCAAAAGATGCCTGTGCATTCTATGATGAATTAAATGGCTTTTTAACAAGCACATAGCTACTATCTCCCAAACTCTGTAATTTAAGCTCTTATGTGAATAATAGCACATGATGTATAATAGCATGTTGCCTTCAATCTTCCAAACTCTAATAGAGAGGACAATGATGCACAAATGTGTAACTTAATTAGGTCTTAATTTTTAGTACTTTACAGCCCACTTTTATGCGGATAACTTTGTGCTGTTGTGCAGTCAAATCACAGGAATAATCTTCTGAGTATTTAGGCTGCCCAGTTGGGATTACAGTGAGTCTGCAGAGATTAATACAACTCTTCCTTTACATTTTAGTTTACTTTCTACTGAATGAAATGTGCAGGAAGGCACAGTTGGGAAAAACCTGTTTCTAACTTGGTGGGTCAGTATACATTTGTATACTAACACCTAAGGCAGTCTCTGCTTCTTAACTGTCTCTGATGGAGCCCTACCTGTACAACATGGCTCGTGTCTGGAGGCTCTTAGCATCTGCAGATGACAGCTGCCTCAGGGCTGAAACTTTCCTTAGGGAGGCTGTGCTCTGGGCCAGAGGTCACAAGTGTGCCCAGTTCTCTCAGCTTTCTGTGCAAGCACCACTGCTGTGGGGCTGCTGCTTAAGGGGCACTTTCATCCCATTGTAATAGAGTAAACTTCCACACTGTTCCTGGAAAGGACTAAAAAGCCACTTCTCTGGGGTTTGTTTGGCCTGGGGTCTATGAGCATCCTGGGTCCTTGCAGTGGGTGGGATTTCAGCAAGTCCAAATGTTCTCATTTTCAGTGGTGTTTTCCCCATCATTTTTCTTTGTTTCCTCTCTCCTTCTAGGGCACTGTCCACAGCGAAATGTTGAATCAAATACATAGAAGTCAGGTTTTGCCCTAGAAGCCAGGTACTTGTTTTCCCATCCATGTCCTACTTGGTTTTGCACCACCCTGCTCCTTGCAGGAGCATCCTTTCATTACAACTGAAGCAAAGATCTTGTGCTCAGACTGTACTTTGATTTTTCCTGTCCTCCTTCTGAAAATGCCTGTTCTTTTTCTCAGGCTGTGTACAAGTCCACAGATGCCTGAATGACAATTGATAATTTGGACAAGACCTTTGGCAGTTCTGGAGGAGTTGCAGTTGAATTGAAAAGGTTAACTATTCCCATCAGGAGATGGCTAATGGTAGGCTTAAATGACAAGCAGCCCCATTGTATGTTTGGGTGCAGATGGCTGTTGTTGGGGAACTGGTTTCTTTATACACAGGCTTCAAATCTTTTTAAGTCTGAAGTGGTCACTTTCAGTAGACCTGTGAAACCCTTTTATCTGGACCTTTTTCTGCAAGTTGTTACTTGGTTTGTCTAATAGAGAGTAAAAATCTAACATAGTTGTAATTACTCCTGTTTTATCCCTCACTTGAGATTATCAGAACACAGTTTAGTGCATAGATGGAACGTAATCACTGAGATTTTTCCTAAGCATGGAGAGGCTTTCATCATGTTTAAGGTCTTGATCTCAGTGATACCAGGAGTGAGAGAACCTGGTCTTTACCTTCAGTTTGGGTAGAAATGATGGCTGGGTCTTCAGTAGGGCAAATGGGCCCACGCAGACTAGATGGGTCACTTTTCCTGTGTCTGCATCTTGGGCCGGAGGGGCTTTTAAAAGGAGACTATGGAGAGGATGGGATCTGTATGAGCTGGAATAGATAACCCACTAGAGGAACTAACATCCTGGAAAAGAAATGACTTGGACAACAATACTGGTTACTTGTCTAGCATAGAAAGGCAAATGACATGACAAATCTCGATGGTCTCCGAAGGTTCTTTAATTAACTCTGAACATAGAGAAATTAATCACATTTGCTTGGTTTGTGAAATGGCATAGAAAGGCATAAACTCTATTACTTCAGTTGGAAAGAAATTCTTCTGGACTTATCTTGAGGGCCGCAGGATGCTTAATCTAAGGGCTGTTGATTTATTTAAACTTCAAGCAAGGACATTAGTTCTCTGGGAAAAATAGATCTTTGCCCACACAGGAATCTAAAAATATGCTTCCTGAGGTGAAGGGGTTGAAGAGTCTTTAGCAGCACATACAGTACTGAACAAAACATTGCAGAGCGTGTATGTTCCCAGATACTGAGTGTGCAATTTCTCAGACAGCTTACACTTTGTACAATTCACATGGAGAACCTTGGTGTGTCTGTTATGTGTGGAATGACAAGAGGAGAAGGAAAGCCCTGTAGTTGGCTTAGATGGCTTGCAAGAAGATCTGACAGATCTCCAGATTGAAAGCACACCAAGGCACCACCCAAGTCAATATGCTAGAGCAGTGTATGAGGTGAGTCTGAGATCAGAAAGCATTCAAAGGAGAGCTCCTCTCCCTTCCTGGGCATCACCCAGCTCTGCAGAAGTCCAGCCTTTCTCTGAGCAGCGCTTGTATACTGTTTGTGTGGGGCTGTCATTCCCACTTGTATGAGCATCAGGGACCCCGGTGTGCTGGGTAGGATGTCTTTTACTAGAAATCTAGTATAGATACTAGATTTTTCTCAAAGCTTCATCCAACCAGACCTTAAAGATACCCAGAGATGGGGCATCCACAACTTGCCTGGGAAACCTCTTCAGTGTCTCACCACCCTCATCATAAATTTTTTTTTTCCTTCTGTCCAGTCTGAATCTACTCTCAGTTTAAAACCTGGTCCAATTACAACAGGTACTGCTGCTCCTCTGCAAGCCTCCTTTTGCCTGGTACCAGAGCCAGACCTACTGTGGAGTGGAGCTTCATTCGTGCCAGGCAGATGGTGTGCTGCGTGCTGTTTGAAATGACAGGGATCGTTAGGATGGACCAGACCCTGTGTCCCTCTCTTTTTCAGTGCCTTGTCTGTAAGGTGTCAGTGCTGTGTGTTTACAGAGGAAAAAGTAGGAACATCTCTCTTCTTTCTGGATAGTCTCTCCCACTGTTAGTTTAGCATGGTCTGTGATGGTTAGAGGTAGATCCGCACCTTCAAGGTTGTCGATAAATGAATCTTAGTGTAAATGGAACAGCCATGCCAAGTCTTGATCCTCACATAAAATATGCTGTACTTAACTGCTGTGAATTCCTGCAAGAATTAAGTTTAGTTTGTATTTATGCACACACACACACTCATGTCTATGCAAACAGAAATTGCTAGACTTCCTTTTCCAAATAATTTACTGTCTTACCATAGTTGGGTGTATTTCAGCAGGTTGTAGTTGTTCAGGAAGAGTTTATTTTGAGTCTTTTTCCATTCTCAGAGCCAGACATGTTACCTCTTTCAGAAATAGGTAACCTTGGCTGGTTTAGCAGCATCCGTTGGGGTGAAAAGCACAGATTCACAGACTGCATCAGGTTGGAAGGGACCCACAAAGGTATTCTTGTCCAACCACCCTGCAGTCAACAGGGACACTTCCAACTAGATCAGGCTGCCCAGGGCCACATCAAGTCTGATCTTGAATATCTCCAGGTATGGAGCTTCAACCACATCCCTGGACAACCTATTCCAGTACTTTTCTACTCTATTGCAAAGAAGTACCTCCTCATGTCCAACCTAAATCTGCTCTGCCTCAGAGCATTCCCTCTCATCCTATCACTACAGGCCCTCCTAAAGGGGACTACAAGCACAGCATGTTATTTCAGAGGAGTCTGCACTGTTGTCTTCAAGAAGACAATGCTTGCACTGATGCTATTCATCATCTCAACTCTGTTTGTGTAAGGCTATGGAATTTGTGGTTCTGTTTTTTAAAACATGGCTGTATCTTGAGCAGGGACTTAGACTGAAATGTTACAAGTGTCTTTCTGGAGCCTTTAATTAACAGTTTAATTAAAAATCTGATGAGATTTTATAACTGCTTAAAAACTTGCACTTAAAAGTGTGCATTTGTTAAAACAGAATTCTACTGTTATATTTCTTGTCTGTGTTGCTTATTGCTTGGCAGACTCTATGGTTCTGTCAGATACTGCTTTACATCAGAAGCTGTTGCCTGCTGATGTTCCTACCTTTCATCTCTCCCTACCACAACCTTCCTTTCAGGTTGCTGGACTGTGGAATACTTTCAAACACAAGGATGCAGGAGACAGGCTGTTGCTCATCTTTGCTGTTTTGAACACTGAGCCTTTACTTCTTGTTGGTCTCCCAACCAGAGGCTGATAAGTGTGCAGCACACCACCTGCCCATCACCTGCTTATCTTGGCAAGCCTGTGCTGCCTAGGGAGGTGCATGTGGCAGTCCTTGCTTCCCACCTCCTTGGCTTGGCTAGGAAACACAAAGCACGCCTCATTGGAAATGCTTCTGGAGCCATTGAATGTCAGAGCTGCTCCAGGCACTGGTGCCTGTTTGTGGTGCTTGACCACGGCTGCTTTGCTTAGTGGTGATGAGAAGTTTGGGGTTGTGTGGCAGTTACTGGTGGCCTTCACAGAGCAGTCCTATATGCTTTATTTTTTTTGTTTCAGTGAATTTGTTTTGTAAAATCCTTATGCACAGTGCAGTAATTCAAAGAATGGATGCTATTCCAGGTGAGCAAGACAGAGTCTTGCCTTAGTAAGGACAGCTGTTTAAGAATTAGGGGGAAAAAAATGTTTTGGCTGGAAAGATCCAAAGTGTTTTCTTCTTTGGCCGGTAAATAACAGTTGCTTTAGAAGCATTAAAAGCTTGGATGTGTTCCACACTCATCTTCCAGGTTTTTTTGTTCCATTCCCCTCCTCGTTTAGCTTTATGCCAAGAAGTGCACCAACTTTAATGACTCAGACATGAGAACTCTGTTTCCTTCCATTTTTTAGCCCACCTTTTTTCTACACATGGCTATCCCATTAACTTTTAAAAAACCACTGCTTGGAATTAACGCTGAGCAGCAGAAATTAATACTGTCCATGGCTATGGGGACAAGCTGCAAGAGTTGAGACTGTTCAGCCTGCAGAAAAGGCTTCAGGAAGACTTTAGAGCAACCTTCAAGTGTGAGACCCCATCTGGAGCACTGCATCCAGTTCTGGTGCCCACAACATAAGAGAGACATGGAGCTGTTGGAGCAGGTCCAGAGGAGGGTAGTGAAGATAGAGGGCTGGAGAACCTCACCTGTGGGGACAGGTTGTTCGAGTTGGGGTGGTTGTTCAGCTTGGAGAAAAGAAGGATTCAGGGAGACACGATAGAGGCCTTCCAGTACCTGAAAGGGACCTACAAGAAGACCAGGATTTACAAGTCTGTAATGACAGGATGAGAGGGAATGAGTTGAAGCTTGAGGGCGGCAGATTTAAATTGGGTAGTAGAAAGAAATTCTTTAGCAGTGAGGGTGGTGGTACTGAAACAGGTTTCCCAGGG
>VWYK01039433.1:0-23099 GCA_013399775.1 Semnornis frantzii | reverse complement strand
GTTGGACTAGATGGTCTCTGGAGTCCCCTCCCAATCTGTAACACACTGTAATTCTGTGATCAAATCAGGACAATCTTTCTCTCAGGGAGCTGTGGAGGTAGCAGCATTCCTATCTGGGCATTACCTTCAGCACTTTGTGTTTCCTCTTGTATCATGCTGGGCAATGAGGGGCAGTTTGTTGGTGCCTCTCTGCTGACATGTTCAGAAATAGCTGGTGTTGGTAACATTGCAGTTAATCATTGTGACATGATATAGTGCATTGCAGGTGACCTCCAGCAGTGACCTGCTCCCAAATGGTTGCCTGCTGGGAGTGCTCTCTTTTTTTGGCTTCTAGGGAAGAGTGGCTGCCTGCAGACTCTGGTTGTGAAGTGTCCCTGGCAAAGCCTGCAAGTGTGGGGTGATATTTGCTGTTTTCTGATAGAGTTGGCAGCTGGTGAGCACCACGAGCCCTGCTTGCATGGCTCCAGAGCTGTGCTGTGCATCAATGGCTCAACTGGATGAGTGAGCTTAGTCTGCAGGGGTACTTCTTTAATACAAATTGGTTGATGATATGTACGGATGGAAGGGAGATAATGGATAATGGAGTGTACGGGTGGGAGGCAGATAATGGAGATAGGATTGCAATAGCTGTCTGTGGAAGATTTGGGTAAATACTTCTAATTTGGAAGTCAGATTCTGATGTATGCTGTAGAGAAACCTCATTGATTTGGAGCAGGTGAAAATCTGACTCACCATTTAGTTTGAATAGAGACACTTTGCTCTTTACAAAATAGCTGAAGTTGCTTAATGATAATCTGGCCAATTTGTGTTTGTTCAAAACTGCTGATGTGGGAGAGATTGGTGACAGCTGAGGCTGGGTTGGAATGATTAAGCAGATCCAGATGAATAAAAAGGCTTTGAAATACAGCCTTTTTCTCCAATCCACTTCTCAGATGGATTCTACCTTTAGGTGCTGACAGCTGTGTCAGATGATGGAGCAGGTGTATTTGAGATGTGCCAATAAGGGACAGCAAGGTTACAGAAGGTGACTACCTGGTGATGAGATTGTTAGCTTGTTAAGTAGTGGATTGTTTTTCCCTGCCACTTCTTGAGAAGGTAAGAGAATGGCAGCACAGGCAAAAGAGAAGTTTTTTACGTCCTTTTCATATTTCATCTTAACTTGGTGGTTCTTGATGTCAGGAGTGGTTTGTGGTGTTTGGATCATCATTGCCTGCCTTCTGTGCTATTCTCATTAGTCACAGATGTTTACTTTGCTTTTCCAAATGCATGAAGCCATAGGCAATGTCAAAGCAGGCATAATACAGGAACTGGTACCTTGTGGAAACAGAGGCCACAGGGACAGATTGAGAATCCCCAGATGCACATCTGTCAGGAAGATGTGATTTGCAGGGATCTTTCTAAAATGGGATTGGAATATTTATTCCAGGTGCTGTTGGTGGCATGGAAAAGAGGTGCCACAGCCATATGTAAACTGAGGTAAGTTGTAGGTTGGCATGACAAAGCTGGTGTGGTAGGAGCACAAAGATTGCCTCTGCGTGTGTCTGACAGCAGTTACTGCTGTGACTACACCAGAGACATCCAATGTGCATCTAAATCCTGCACCACTGCAGAAAGCATTCATTGACATGAGCCTTTGTATTCCTCATCCCTTTCACTTCTCTTGCTGATGAGTTAAAGCCTGAGGAACGAGGTCTACATGCAAAGTCAGAGAGATGAACCTTCTCAAAGCCAATCACAGAACCTGCCAGTATGTCTGTCCAGCCAGCTAAGCCCAAGGTTTATTAGATTCTGAGAACCTGATATAGCTACAGACCAAAAGTGATGGAAACATAATGCATTTGTCAGTAGAAACTCAGGTAGCTTTTGAGTAAAGCACTATTGGAGTTTGTGGAGCCTCCTTCTCTGGAGGCATTCAAAACCTACCTGGATGTGTTCCTGTGCAACCTGCCCTGGCTGATCCTGTTTGGGGGTGGGGGGGACTTGGACCAGATGATCTTACGAGGTCCCTTACGACTGCTGTTCTGTGAGGTCGATGACTGTAAAATGGCCACAATAAGTGCATCAGTCTGGAACAAGGTGGGAGAAGTATTTCAGTGCAATTGTGATGCCAGCTCCTACTGTTCTTGCTTAAATACAAACTCATGAAGAGTTCTGGTGCAGAAACAGGATGAAGTACAGGCATCATTCAGAAGATGCTCATTTAAAATGATGCCATTTTGCACCACCATGCCCAGTTGTCTGCTTGTGTCGCTAGTGTGGCTGCTGGAAGTTGTGTGTGTCTTCTGAAAGCCTCTAACTGCTGTTCTTGGCCAGGTGGAACCTAGCTTGTGTGTTTGCTGAAACATGACACTTATAAAGTGAGGTGGAATTAAACCCAATGAGGATTGGAAATGTGTCAGGGGATTACAAAAGGGATTTTAGATCAGAATTAGTGTAGTGCAGGCAAGATTTCTGTGAAAAGAGCTGGGAACAGAACCAAACTCTCTGTTCTATATAAAGAACTCACATGTACAGATCGTAATTGCAGTGGTGAGAGGATGCCAACTTACATAATGCTCCTACCCACACTCCTCTTTTCTAACCTCTGCTGTTGGGAACACAACAGGAAAAAATGAGGAAGCTTGCTCCCATTTACATCTCTTCTGGGTTTTCTTTCATGAAATGGTATCATAAATCTGTAGATGAGATCAGGCATTTGCATATTCAATATTTGAAGGGGGGACCTATAGGAAGGCTGGGGAGGGACTGTATAGAAGGGCTGTGCTGACAGGATGAGGGGCAAGGGTTTGGGGCAGTGAAGATACAGATTTGACTTCATGAGGAAGTGCTGCACAGTGGGAGTGGTGAGATGCTGGAACAGCTTGTGCAGAGATGTGATTGAGGCCCTGTCCCTGGAGACATTCAAAATCAGCCTTGGCGTGGCCCTGGGCAGCCTGATCTAGGGGTCCCTGCTGACTGTAGGGAGGTTGAACAAGGTGACCTTCAAGGGTCCCTTCCAATCCAATGCAATCTGTGGATATTGTATACTCTGCTCAGGGACAGAAGATGGATGTGCAGAATGCCTGCAGTACCAAAAATAGGCCTATATTTATTCCTGTCATAACTTCACTTAAGTTGATGGACTTGTGCCAAGGCTGAATGTGCCCAGTCTATAGGACAGCTGGCTGCCTGGCACCAGTGACGTTTGACAAGGAAGGTTTTGTAAGAGCAATTAAGCCTTCTGATAGTCACAGTGCATGGTGACATTTTAGGAATATTCATCTCAGCTTAAAATGATGTTCTGGGAGATCTCAGATACATCTGCAGTGCCTAAAAGACAAGGGGACAAGGAGAGCATTGATCAAGGCATTTTCAAGCCTCAAGTTTAGTTCCATCAGCAGACCAGTTAACGAGGTGCTCTAATTGATATAATAATTCTACATAGTTTTTCCACTTACAGTAATGTAACATTTGGCTTCCTTGAGGATGGATATTAACCACAAGTTGAAAGGAAGGTCTGGTTCTCTGATCCTTCACTACATTTCATAAAGCTTTTAATTTTACTTGCAATACTCACATGCAATCCATCTAGGTATTTGCTTTCCACTTGGGTCTAGGGACACTCTTCAGTTAATTGATGAGCAATGAAGGCAGCTTCACAGAATTGCTGTTCCAGAAACGTTCATCTCATTCACGAAGCTCATCTGCTCAAGAGCAGTCAACCCTGGGTTTTGTTCTGTTGATTGGGTTTGTTTGGGGATCACAGAATCTTAGGGGTTGGGAGGGACCTCCATAGATCATCCAGACCAATCCCTCTGCCAGAGCAGAATCACCCACGGCAGGTCACACAGGAACACATCCAGGCAGGTTTTGAATGTCTCCAGAGAAGGAGACTCCACAACCTCTCTGGGCAGCCTGCTCCAGGGCTCCAGCACTCTCACAGGGAAAAAGTTTTCCCTTCTGTTCCCATGGCACCTCCTCTGGTCTGGCTTACACCCATTGCCTTTGTCCTGTCTTTGGACATCCCTGAGCAGAGGCTGGCTGTGTCCTCCTGACACTGCCCTGCACATCTTTACCATCAGGAAAGAGGGCAGCCCTCAGGCTCCTCTGCTCCAGGCTCAAGAGCCCCAGTTCCCTCAGCCTGGCCTCGCAGGGAGATGTTCCACTGCCTGCAGCAGCTCTATGGCTCTGTGCTGGATTATTTCAAGCAGTTCCCTGAGGTCCTTCTTGAACTGAGGGGCCCAGAACTGGCCACAGTATTCCAGATGTAGCCTCATCAGGGCAGAGTAGAGGGGGAAGAGAGCCTCTCTGGACCTAGTGACCACAGCCCTTCTAATCCATGCCAGGATGCCCTTGGCCTTCTTGGCCACAAGAGCACTTTGCTGGCTTATGGGCCGAAACTTTCCCCTATGTTGCTTTCCAACAGGTAGTTTCACATTCAGCCTTGGTAAAGAAGGGCTCCACTTGATACTACTCTAGCAAAACAGCTGTCAGGAGCCTAGACTGAGTGTGTTCAGAAGACATCATCTTCACTTCAGTGGGCAGCAGTGCACACCATGAAAGAGTTTCCTGTAGCCGTGGAGTATTCACTCCATCATCACAGGATCAGATCCAATAACTGTTACAGGAGCAAAGAAAGGAATCTTTTAATTTTGCTCGACTGAGCTTTGTGTCAGTTCTGGTGCCCTGTAACCTAGCTGGCTTTCCAAGATGAAAACAGAACAACAAAAACTGGCAAGTTTGGTGCATTGGGATCGGTGGCCTGAACCTCATAAAACGTGTAAGTGAAGAACAGAACATAAAGCTGTCAATTAGATCATCTAATAGCTTTTAAACATTGCTGTATTTTATTACAGACCTAAAATTAGCCTTGTTTTCAGACTTGGATCTTTTTCAAGTGTTTCATTCTTCAGCCCAATGTTCTTCTAGCTAGCAAGGCTGGGGTTTCAGTGCTGAACAATGGAGATGGTATTGCAGTATTGGACACATTTCTGCTCCCATGACTGCCAATCCTTTCATAAAGTAAATCTGACTTTCTTCAACAAGTAGTTAGGCTTTGAAATCTCCTACACAGTTGCGTTTAAACTGACATCGTGTTGGTGTTAGGGTGGGGGTAAACACTAGAAGATCTCTAAAATGTATGGACAGAGATGTGCAGTTTTCAGTTTGAGATCAGTGGATGATGAGACCGGGGTGAAAGCAGAACAGAAATTGGCCTCTTCAAGTTAGTACCAGTGAATTGTCAGTTCTGCCACTTACTTTGTAACCCTGGGTAAGTCACTTAGGATGACATCCACAGGAGGATCTGGCATGAAGGTCACCTCTGCTTTTTGTGCTCTAACATGCTACCCTAATCCTGAAGACACCTGCAATCCAGAACAGCAGTGTATGTCCCACTGCCCCTTACAAGTCTGAAGACATCTCCTGGTACTTGAGCTTCCATGCCAGTAACTCTAGAGATAATGCTCTGGATGGAGCTCCTTGGGCAAAACCAGGGGCATGTGCAGCTCTGCAGTGGGTAATGCTTAGCAGGAATGAGGGCTCTAACGGATCATGGCATCTGCAGAGCAGCGTGAGGAGGAAGCTGTGACTCCAAAGGCTCCTGGAAGCCAAGGGTGGCTATAACCGGGCTGGTTACTCACTGCTTACTCACGTTCCGGTTGATGCTGGCAGCGGGAGTTTTCCCGAGCAGCAGCGAACAATGAGTCATCCCCAAGTGTTTTTATTTGAAAACGCTTTTGTTCGATTTGATTTGGTTTAAATTTCAAGCAGCAGCCAGCATTGACCTCCCCCGGTACAGCTCCCGGATCCTCGCTGCCACCCCCGGGGGCCCCGCGGTGCAGTCCCGATCCCTGCTCGCCGCAGGACTCACAGCCGCTCCTCCCCCTGCGGAGAAAAGCCTTTTCTTTACTTTATTTATTTCTTTTTTTTTTTATTCATGCTCGGAGCAGGCAGGACCAATCCGAGGGCCGCCCTGCCTGCACTATACCGGCAAAGCAGCCGCCGCCTCCCGCCCGGGCCGCCCCCATTACCCCGCCCCGGGCTGCCCGGGAGAGGAGCGGGATGCGCCGGGCGGGAACCCGCCGCTCCACTGCCGGAGGGGGAAAATGAGGTGGCTGCTGGTTTCCCTTCCGTCTGACAGCTGAACGATTTTTCTATTAGTATTTTATGTTATTTTTCCTCCAGGTTTTCATGGTCAGCACTGGGGGAGCCGGGAATTTTTGTGGCCACTGGCAGGTTTTTGTTTAAATTTGCTGTCAGTGGACGTTTCTCCTTCAGCTCCAGCATCGTTGTCCTGTTCAGAGCTATTAAGGCTTAAGAAGCTTGATTCGCTAAAGCTCGTATCCAAGGGCATCAGTCATTAACACACTGAGCTACATCTGCTTCTTGGCTAAGACTGAAGAAAGACATCTTAAGCTGGAAATCCTGCTTGCTCGCTCACTCGCTCGCTCTCTAGTGCTTGCAGAAGGGGAAGCATATGCAGCAGCAGGTTCTTTTTTGTTCCCCCTTCCAAAAGGCTGCCTCACTTTGGAGATGCAGTGACAAGATAATGGAGTGAAAGTCTCCCGTTTCCAGGGAAGAACATTACAGGAGTCAACCAGAGAAAGGAAGGAGCGAGTTAAAATAACAGCACAAATAGGAAGGAGGACAGTGGTGAACAACTGAAAATAAAATTAGAGGAAACAGGTGGAAGGCTGGCATAAAGGCAGGAGATTTTTTGAGACTGACAGTGGTGTGTGGTGGTGTGCTTTTGTTCTGTTCTTTTTTTTTTTTTTAATTATCATTTTTATTGCTGTTTTTCTTGTCTAAGCTGGTTTTGAAGATCCCTGCAGTGAACGGGACTCTGTTAGTGTAGAGCAGCTTCCCCAACGTGTCCTTTTTTCTCTCCCTGCCTGCTGTCTCTGCTGTTGCTGCTGCTGACAGAAACGTGTTAGGAAAGCAGAAAGAGAAAATGCCAGCCATCCTGGTAGCCTCCAAAATGAAATCGGGACTACCTAAACCCGTACACAGCGCTGCTCCGATCCTGCACGTCCCAACGGCCAGGACCATCCCACAGCCCTGTTACTTGAAGTTTGGGAACAAGGTGGAGGTGACGAAGCCATTGTATTCCAGCCAGATTCCTCTCAAATCTCCTAATGGACAAGAAAACACAGGAGATGGACTCCCACCAAGGAAGAGTAGCTCGGTAGAAAATGGATTTGACACACAGGTTAGAAGGCACCAAGTGTTGGGGAGGCGTATTGAGGATTTATTCCTATACTGAATGTGTGTGGCAAGCTTTCCGAGGGAGATCACTGGTGGGAACTGCAGTGAGGCAGGAGGGTGGTGGTGTGTGTAGTAAAACATCCCACTGCTGCAGACAGATGTGATGTTCTGCACAGTGGCATGTGTGGCTGAGGGGTGATTCTGTGATTTTTGTTAGCATGGTGGAGTCGATGCTGGGGTGGTGAGGGATGTTGTCGTGTGTGCTGCTTGGTTGTGCCCCTTCTCTGTCGCCTTTGCTTGAGTTCGGGGGGCTTATGGAGGGGAGGTGGTAGAGATGTCGTTTGTGAGGTGTGTTCTTTGTGTTCTTTCTGCAGGTGCTAATTGTGGTGGCTGGGTCGTGTGCCTGGCATGGGGTGAGATTGCTGGCTGTCACAGACGTGTTTTGTGTTTGGTCGTGTACTGTGCCGGAGCAGTGACCGTTGGGTAGTTGTAGTGGTGTGGGGAGTGAATGGGAGGTAGTGCTTGATGCTAGATGACAGTGTGCGTGCCATCCTCAGTGCTGCTAGATTCCATGGTCCTGTAGGGAATGAGTACTCCGGTGCAACTGTCTGGTTTAGTGCTGTGTGTGCATGGCAACACAAATGCAGCTCATCAGCCACAGGCATTTTGGACTTCCCTTCCGCGTTGGTCGATTTATAACCCATTTTTACGTGTGCTGCTTCCTCCGTGTGGAAGGAGCTTCCGCTCCTTTCATCGCTGCCGGCACGGCACTGCCCGCAGCACGGCTGGCACTGCCCGCAGCACGGCTGGCACTGCCCGCAGCACGGCTGGCACTGCCCGCAGCACGGCTGGCACTGNGGCGAGCGGCCCCCAGCCCGCGTGTGAGCGTACTACGGGCTGGGCTGGGCTGCTGCAGGCAGCAGCGCTCCTAGCGCTGCGCGGGGATGGCTCTGTGGCAGCCTGGTGCCTTTTGGCAACAGCCACGTACGCCGCAAGCTGCTTCTACCGAGGTCTGAGCCCAGCAGAAGGCGATGCTGTTGTACTGCTGGCACGGACATCATGGCAGATACTGATCCTATTTTCTGCTCTTTCCTTCCGCGAGGAATAATGGGTGGTGCCTGTGGTCTAGATTCTGAAATCTGTGGCCTCGTAACCCTGTTCTCTTAAAGCAAGTGCGACTACTGGTTGGGCAGGTCTGGCCCCGTGCCCTGGATTTTAGGACGTGCTGCACTTTCGCTGCTGGAAGGCGGGGTGACGTACGGGGCTGCTCAGGCCAGACAGCTATGACTGTAGCAGCTCCTGAGGGACTGGGAGCAGGAAAAGGAGACAGACGAGTATTGGTGGCAGCAGACAGACTGACCTGTGCATCGCATTTTGTTCCTAAGGGAGAAACAAGTACTCCTTTCCCCCTTGTGTTGGAGTCTGTCCTTGTGATTACGAAATGTCAGCAGTGTCTCATTAAATGCTGCTCTCCGTCTCAGACACGCTTTGGTTTCACAAAGAGATTTTGTATTTCTGCAAAAGTGGTTTTTATTTATAAATATTTTCTCATTTTAAAACATATTATAATCAGAGATCCTGCCCAGTGGTAGCTGCTTGCAGAAGTGGAGGGTGGTTTTAACCCTTACACACGTGAAATAAACCCTAAGGGTTTTTTATGTCCAGATGATGAAAGGGTCTTCATGCTAACTTGTTGTATTTAAACAGGGAATGATTTTGGCCAGAGGAGTTTCAGGTCATTTTGCATTTTGAATGATGTCAGCAGCAAGAGAAATCCTAAGCTTTGTCATTCTCAGTAACCCCATTTGGGTAGCAGTCTTAGTACATGCTCAGCACCTTTTAAGGTGTGAAACAGTGAGGTTTGTTTTACTTTCCATTATCTCGAATAAACACAGTCCTTTTTTGTCATTCTTATTGATCCAACTTTGATCCCTCTGCCTACATAAGCAGGCAGGGTTTTGCCATTCAAGGTAGCAATTTGGAAGGTTCGTCTGTATCAGAAGGGAGAATTTTCCAGATTGGTCCTGTCAAGGACACTGTTCCTTTTCCATGGTCCCTCCCCAGGAAGGAGGAGCAGGATAGATTGGCAGCAGCCAGATAGTATGGCAGCAGCTGTAATGTTTTCATCTTGGAAAACCTTCAGCTGTGTTCAGGTGCAGAAGTGTTTTCTGGCAATAAACCTAGTGGGGTTTAGTGGTACACACTGTAGTAGGGCCAAATGTCTGAAGAATCACAGCCATGTTCCGTGGCAGTGATCACTTACTCTGGAGATTTCATCTTAAGCACCAAGGTGGCCCTTGCCACTTTACTGTGCAGGCACTACTGTCTCCTGTGAGGGAGCAAAATTACCTCATTATAGTGACATTTTGAGTCTAGATTCACAAATTGGGGCAATACCTAATGCTTTGACACCTGTTGGTGTTGGTCTCCACATGGAGCTTGCAGCCCGTGGAGAAGGACATAATCTCCTCTTGTGTAGGTGGAGAGAGACTTAAAAGAATGTGACACTTGAATCCAAGAAGCCCCAGAGAAGTAAAATTACCAAAATCTATCAAACTTATGCTGTATTCTTTGCTGAAGCTGAGCTTGGCATTTGCAGCCCCAAACCATCTCTTTGAGTTGGAGGCAGAAACTATTTCTGTCAGCCCCCAGGGTGCTATCAGGACACTTCCAACACAAGTGGCAGAGAAGAATTGCTTTTGTTCAGTGCTTAGTGGGTAGTGCATTCAGTCAGAGTGGGCTATCTGAGTTCAGATTCTGTGTCAACACCCGGGAATTTAAACCCCTATCATACCTCCGAAGGGTTTCATAACCAAGACCCAGGATGTTCTGGGAGTATTTTAGGAGTTGCTCTTAATCCTGTTGCAGTTGGCCCTCTTTGCACTACACAATACAAAATTAAGTTGCATGTGCAGAATAAAGGCAGGGAACAGCTTAACCTCACATTTAGTATATCTGCTTACTGGGAAAGAGATTAAACTAGGAGAGATGAAACATACAGATGCAATACTTTGGACTGTGTGTGCATGTGACTTTCTCCCATCGTGGTGTGTATGGAGTTGCACTTTGAACTTGTGTGTGCCTTTTCCCCTGCACACACTTCACCAATTACTCCAGAGAAGAGGCTGTCTCGAGTGCATAGACTAGGAGTCAGTCACAGTATGAAGACTCATGGTTGTCATCTTATCCTGGTTTAGAATGCTACAAGCCACTTGCACACCTCTGCTAGATTTGTGAATTTTTTTGTTGCCAGATGGTACCTCCCTTGACTCTGATTTGTCATAGGACATGGGCACTGAAGATCATGTTCATTAAGGCAGTCATCTTTTAAAGAGAGATGAAAGTCAAGGTGTCCCACTTGAGAAATGTGCTGGTGGAGAAGACTCCTCAGTATATTGACTATTTTTTGTTCTTGATAGGGTTTTACATCTGTAAGCTGAGTTTTACTGGAGAGTTTGTGCCCTGAGGCTATATAAGGGCAACGTGTTATTTAAAATGCTCTGCAATTTATAAAAAGTATTCTTCAGAGTATTTCAGAGGCACTTACCAAAGGAAGGTCCGAGGATTTTAGCATCAAGTTCACTGCAAATGCTACATGAAAATCTTAGGTTGATGAATCATGGCAGCATCATTCCTGTTTTATTGTCACTGATATGCACCCTCCATTCATTTTTCCATATTAAATTCCCTGTGTTGTTCACAACAGTATCCTGCCATTGCACTGCTGCTTATGTTGTCTAATTTGAAAACAGCACCAGTAAATTGCACCCATGTTTAGAGAGCATTGTTTTGGAAATATTTAACTTTGTTACCAGAGAGACTTCTGTGGAGTAGATAGCAAAGACAGAGATCTCTCGTAGACGACATGGGATTTACTAGTTCTGAGTCCTGGGTGTTGGGCTGCTAAATTCACATTCATCATTTCAGACAGAAGTCAATGGCCACTAGAAGTCCATGGGCAGGGTAGAATTGCTCGTGCAGGCTGCAAGAAGGAAGGTGCTGTTCCAGGAACAGTCTGCTGCCATGTTATTGTGAGTTTAAACTCATATCACTGCTGGCAAAGTGCAGGGAGGCTTTCAGTCAGGTGTGCTCTAGCTGCTCACAAATCATGTAAATAGGTTGCTCCAATACTTTTCCACACTTGGAAGTTGGGCCGACATCAACTGTTGGACAAGGCACACATGACTTGAGGTCTGTCAGAGGCTGGTTAGCCCTCGCTGCCCTCTTCCTATGCCATTAGCAATCCAAACCAAGCTATGCAGTTCAGATATTAGTAATTACTTTTCTATGTTTTAATTAACGTTATCAGAAACCCTTTATGACTCTGTATCGCTCTCTTGCTAGTGTGAAGCTTCACAGAGAGAAAGATTAATAAAGCATATTGGAGAGGAATTCTGCCTTCCTTTCTCACAGGCGTTAGCATGAGACTGGGCTTCACAGTTCTGCTGCAGAACCAACTTGCAGAAGGGAGAGCAATCAAGCCAATCTTTGTCTGGACCACATTTAAGTCAGATGAACATCAGCTGGTTTCAGTGGTATTGTGTGAGTGCCCTCAGTGGTGTAAAATTTGGTCTTGTTACCGCTGCTGAGGTAATTAAACATGAAATGCTGAGAAATGTGGTCAGTAATAATGATAACTGTAACAGATACCTTTTTGCAACATTGGGAGAAACCAGACCAGGTCACCTTTAAGATGTGTACAAAGGAGGCATTTTCCTGAAGAGCTGGGAAAACCTAGGAGGACCTATAGATTCAGGCTGTCAGAATATCAAGCCACCCAATTCAGGTTCAGATTAGCATCAGTGAGCTTGCTTCTGTACTCCTACAACAAAAACCCTTGCTCTGTCTTCCGGTGGATTCTTTTTTTGTTGACCCCCTGTAAGCAATCTGAGGCTATTAGGTTGTCAAATTCTATTCTTGTTTATGGTGACAGTGGTTTCGATATGCCTATAAATACAAACCAGTATATGTTAAGTTGCTGGGGGTCATTTCAAATCAAATGTTACCAGATGGAAAACAAAAAAGCAATCTCTAAGCTGGTTTCTCGCTGTGACTTGCATGGAGTCTTCAGTGATCTGCCTTTTCACGTGAAGAGCTGCCCTGTTTTCATGACCTGCACGTGAGCTAAAGATGCAAGACTGCACTACAAACTCAGGAGGTTCTTTGTCATTTGGATTCAAATTTCCCCTTGGTTTTTCGTTGTACTAAATGAAAGAAAATGTGGTGTGGTTTTTTTAATGTTCTGATTTTGGTTCCGTGATGGCAGATCGTTTGGCCATTGTGCAATGTTCCTTCCCAAGGTCTTGTAATGACAGGACAAGGAGTAATGCATTTAAACTGGCAGAGGAGAGGTTTAATCTGGATGTTAGGAGGAAGTTCTTTACAGTGAGGGTGGTGAGACACTGGCACAGGCTGCCCAGGGAGGTTGTGGCTGCTCCCTCCCTGGAGGTGCTCAAGGCCAGGTTGAATGAGGCTTTGAGTGACCTGTTCTAGTGGGAGGTGTCTCTGCCTATGGCAGGGGGGTGGAACTGGATGAGCTTTGAGGTCCCTTCCAAGCTAAACCATTCTATGATTCGATAAGTGAACTACCTTCACTGTTGAACTGCCTGAGGTGGGATTTCCAGAGATAGTTCTGGTGGAGCTAATTATGCTGCTGTTGAATTCACTCAACTTTCTACAGTCCCTGCCAGTGTTTTTGAAGCACTCATTTAAGGTGACCTTTTTTCCTGCTTCCAATGTAATTTATTTTTTATGCTATGTCTCTAATCTCTGCTAATAGGTAACATCTAAAGGGCTTCCAAATTTTCATATGCTTAGCCTAAGAGCACTCTGTAGAGGCAGGGATATTGTTCTCATTTTATCAATGAAAGGCTAAAGCACAAAGAAACTTCCCCAAGGTCAGGAAGTCTGCAGTGCTATAGAAAATTACTTCTAGTCCCCTGACTATTAGATAATCTTTCTCCTTTGCTGCTACTTGTTAATCAGTTCAAAATGCTCCTGCATATGGTGTCCATGTGTTCTCCCCTGCCCTTGAAACTGTTACTGACTCCATAAAATGCTGTTTTGTTGGGGAACACTCTCATGGGCTTCGTCCCTGTTTTACCAAGTTTTGTCACCTTCTGCTCTGACACTTGATATACAGCAGCACCCAAGCAGGACACTTTGGTCCAGCTGTCCTCTACCCAGAAATGGGTTCATTATTTAATTGCTGCTCTTGTTGCCTTTCTCCATACCTCCCTGGCTGCACTGGTGAATCTCTTTTGAAAGCTTTTAGACTCTTCCTTCTTGCCTTTCCAGGGTTTGTTTGTCCAGTGTGTCTTCCACAGAAATTCCCTTTCTTGATGTATCTTTTAAAAAAAGTTCTGTTAGGAGCCTCTGCTGGAGGATTGTGTGAACTGAAATTGGCTTCACCTGAGAAGCAATAAATCTTCCTACCTCTGCGACTGCCATCTGATATATCTTAATTTCATAGAGTCATCATAGAACGGTTTAGGCTGGAAGAGACCTTAGAGATCATCTGCTCCAACCTCCCTGCCATGGTCAGGGACACCTCTCAACTAGCCCTGGTTACTGAGGGCCCATCCAACCTGGCCTTGAACATCTACAGGGAGGGGGCATCCGCAACCTCTTCAGACAATCCATTCCAGTCTTGTCCCCCTCGTAGTGAGGAATTTCTTCCTAAGATCCAATCTAAACCTATTCTATTTCAATTTAAATCCAGTGGAAGAAATTGAGGAATTTAAATCAGTCAATCAGTCAAGTTTTGTTGGAATTTCCCAAACTTACCACACAGAATAAATATTATAAGAATATAATATTATATTAAGAAGAGACATTTTTGAGTAGAATGATAGTTGGGCCTTTAATAGAAGGGTTTGCATTCCAATTTTCTGTTCTCCCCTATGACTTTCTCCTTTTTCAAGCTCTGGGGCTAGACTCTAGTTGTATTCTGGTGTAAATCAAGAGATGCTCTTGAAATTCAAACCATTAATTGATTATATGTCCCCAGCCCTCCTCACAGCAAACTGTAGAATCTACCAAACTCAGATGGGTTCTCCTGAGAAGTTTACCTGGCTAAAAATAAACTTCCTGAATATTATTTTTAGAAGCATTTCTATCTGAAGCATATAGCTGGTCAGATTTGATGTGTATTATTAGGCATGATCTGTTGGTACATTTTGTAACAGGAAGTTGCTGGTTTTCCATTCACCAAGAACTGGAATCCAGTCAGATGCTTGGCACTTGCTTGTATGCCTCTAATTTTATCTGTAAATTGTTTTTTCTGAAATAGTTTGTGGAAACATTCTCAGTTTCTTCAGTTTTACAAAGCATAGGCACGGAAATAACTGCTAAAACTTTAAACAAATAAACCAGCTATTAAAAATAATTCAGAAAATAGGTCACCTCTTATTTTAAACCAGACTGGGATCTTAAGTTTTATTCTGATTCCACCTATTTTTGTTTGCTCTTGACATTATTTTTAGGTGTGTTATCCTTGGGTTTATTTTTCATTTCACTTTTGGGTTGTTTTAGAATTGGCAGCAATGTGTGGGAAAACAATAAAAAAAAAAAATAATCTTAACTCCTGGATTGCAAAATAGACTTTTATCAGGAGCTTTTCCCCCTATGCATTGAATCAGAATAGTTTGGATTGGAAGGGACCTCCAAAGGTCATCTAGACCAACCCCCCCTCTACTTGCCCATGAGCAGAACAGATGGACTCACAGAATTGTCAGGGTTGGAGGGGAACTCAAGGCTCAACCAGTTCCAACCCCCTTGCCATAAGCAGGGGCACTTCCCACTAGATTAGGTTGCCCAGAGCCACATCCAACCTGGCCTTGAAAACCTCCAGGGATGGGGCTTCCACCACCTCCCTGGTCGGATTTTATGCTGCTGTGACATTTGATGGTGAACGTGGATACTGAGACTTTTCTTGAATATCTTGAAATATTTAGAAGCTAATTTCTACAGCCATGTCCACTGTTAGAAACTGCAGGTAACTGATTCAGTCCAAACATTTTTAACAGACTGTATTTAAAAGGCTACTTCTTTCCATGTAGTATCTAGTTTGGTTGTTTCTCAGATTAAGGCAATAATTACCAGGAAATAATTTCTAATTAGCTTGCACAAGGGATCTAACAAATTTGCTTCCTCTGGCAGATAGATGACTGTCAGGTGTAGTATTGTAAGATCAAGAAGGTACAATGATTTGTGTCATGTCCTTCTGGAGTAAAAAATCATCCTTAATCCAATGTAGCAAGAAGAAAAATTCAATTTTCTGGGAGAAATTTAATCTAAGAATGGTGTCTGTGTGTGAGAGAGGTTGAAGACCTGAAAGAGATGAAGAGGAGAGATTCACCTTCACAGAGGTCAGTGTGCAGCTTTGGCTAGAGCTGGAGGAGATAGTAATCAGTGAATTGGTCTGGTATGATAAACTTGATTCACTTCTGGATTATTCTCCACTTCAAAGAGTCTTACAGAAGTGTAATTAATTTGGAACACTTTCTGAAGTGTCCTGTGTGTTTTAAGGTCAAACATGCAGTGGCTTAGGGATGGGTTTTTCTTCTCTTCCTCAGTACCCACGGGTCAGACTGCTTCTCAGATGGCCATACATATTCTAGACTTGTCTGTGACTTGACTGGAACAGATTATTCTGGGAAGAAGTATTTTTATATATCTTATTCCTCTGGGATGGGCGCAAGCACACAGGGGTCTGATCTTCCAAGGTAATGTGCCAAGGAAAGCTGGCAAAAAAAGCTGCCTGTCCTGTAGCATGGGGCTGGAAAAGAGGCAGCAGCCTCTTATTTATCCCCACACAACCTCACCAGGGCAATTGTAGTGAACTTGCTTTAATTTACAAAACAAAACCACTTTCTACTTTCAAATGGGAAGAGCAGTGGTTGCCTAGGATCTGGTCTCCAAGCAGTCGGATACAAACTTTCCTCCCTGCAGCAGTGGAGCTTTTCCTTTTGCTTCTCAGTAAGACAGTAGCCCTTCAGCACTTTTACCTCAGAGGGTTTGGATCACTTGGAATGATTTGTGGTGCCATGGACTGTAGCTGCCATGGGTCATACCCACCAGTGGTTTGGTGTATCGTGTTGGATTGCATGGCAGCTATGCTGTATGTTTAAATACAAAACTCAGTTCCAGCCTTGCCATGTTGAGCAGGTTACCTGCACTTGAAAAAAGGAAGAACAAACTTAGTTAACTGTATAGGGCTGGGTGATAGGTTGGACTGGATGATCTTGGAGGTCTCTTCCAACCTGGTTGATTCTATTTGGTTCTGTTCTGTTCTATTCTTGTACTGCAATATTTGTTGACAGACATAAAGAAAAAAAACCTAATAGAAAAAGAAACCCAAAGAGGCTAAAAAAGGCATATGAAAGAACCTGAAAACAAAACTCCATCCAGTAAGGCTCCTAGATTCCTTCATCACAGATCTTTCACTTTCCTCTTGCAGTTTCAGATTGATGCTGAAACCGAATCTTCTGGCTGCAATGTGACCAGGATAAGATTCAGTGCTCTGTTGCCTCCTGAGCATTCTGAGACTGAGCAGAAAAGGGCACTGCAGTGAACAAACACAGATTTTCACCTGCTGTCTTCACAGTCTGTTGGTGTGAGGTGATGTGCTGGGGACTGGTGCCACCCTGGGCTGCCCTCCTGCTGCTGTGTCAGCATTCCTGGGCCGCTGACCTGCCAGATCCACTCAGTGCTTGCAGCGCAGCAGTGAGCAAAGCGAGATGTGAAATGTCAGTGTTGCATTGGCAAATCATTGAATTCTAGAGAATTCTGCAGCGATTCTTAGCAGCTTCTGTAAATAGATTTTCAACAGGCTTTGCATGCCCCTCTGCACCATTCAGTTGTGTGAACGACACCTGTGGTGGAAGGAGTCTCTTGTAAACCATCTTGTGACTGACTGCAGCATCACTGGGTCTACCTTCCCTCCTCCTTTCTTCCCTGAGAGCAGCTGAAATGGCAGGGCTTGGCTTGGCTGCTACTTGGCATCCTTTACAGCAGTGCTGGTAAATGCTGGGCTGCAGTGGATGGTAGCTCATCTCATTTGCATGATTTCAAGTGCCAGCTCGGTTTAATGTAGAGCAGCTGGTATATGCTTAACTCCTTCAGGAGAAAACTTAATACCAGCAGATCGCATTATCCAGGGCTGCACTTATTTATTTCTTTCTTGTTTCTGTCTCTCCACTGCTTCTCGGTGTGTTCGTGGAGATCGTTTATGTGTGGCTGGGGAAGGGCTTTGCTCTCTGTTGATATTTCTGTATCTCAGAGTTCACAAAGGAACGAGTTGGTCCTGTTGTGTGACAGATATTTGTGGCGGCATCCTGAGCACCCACTTACGCTGACCTTAGTGGATAGGACTCTAAATTAACATGTGACATGATGAAGGGTGGTGAGATTAGTTGGAAGAGGGACAGGTGTAGAGGCCTGGATTATGTGGATTACTGGATACTCAATTTCTTAGGGTGAAATTTCAAGGTTGAAAATGGCTAATTCCACAATTACAGAATTAGGACATGCCATGCCATTCCTCTGGGCTCTGTGCCGGCAGCCAGAGTCACCCCACGAGGGAAGACAGAGTTGGAGGATCAAAGAATTCCTTTGCTCCCCTGAAATAATTAGTGCAGTCTCAGTGAGGAGATGGAGGGAGCATAATCTTTTAATACCAACCCTTCTCAAAACTGACCTTGTCACAGGCAGGTTCAGCTTCTCACAGAGGAACAGACGTGTGACAGAGTCACCGTGTCACAAACGCTGGTGTGGTGCTTCACCCTCTGCCAAAATTCCTTTCCCTTGTTGTGGGCAATGGTCCCCGCATGCCAAAGAGCTCTGGGTGAGCTGTGTGATATTGTGCTATGGAGGAGGACTTCAAGGCTTCCTTGAGCCACTCACTGTGGAACTTTTTCTTCCTCTGGGAATTTTGTGTTCTCCCAAGTCATGTCTTGAGCTGAGATTTCTCATGAAGAGGCATTTCCAAGTGGTCGGTTCTGAAGACCATTGTTAGTTAAGCTGGAGAGAAAACATCTCTCTCGGGTTCTTCTGACGTGCAGAAATCCTTGAGCATTGCATCTGAAGGCTAAGCCTTTCCATTACCCTTTATAAACCTTTGTGTCACAAGGTACCATGCAGTGATTCAGCTGGCATCAGTGCTGGTGTGCAGGACGTGAGAGTCACAGTGGTACAACAGAAGGGACAAGTCTCCCCTAATGAATACTGATTATTGTCTTTGCTGTGAAAGGGAAATCACTGAGAAGGTGACCTCCCATAGTCGTCTGCTCTGAATGTCACCAAGATGAAGTGCCCTTGCTAACGAAATATTCCATCACTTCATCTTGTGTTGTCCACGTGTAAACTCACCAGCATGCCTGTGTGCTGTGGAAGGTTAGGGTCCTGTACCAGATCGCCAAAATCATTGATGGTGTAGTGTGTGCCAACTGTAACTCAGATGAACACCTGAGGCCTTTTGCTGTGCGTATGCCAATAACTTCAGCCACGTGAGGGAAAGGTTTGCTGATGGTTTCTCTTCGAGACAGCCTTTACCTAGACAGAAAGCATGTGTGAGACAGTTCAGGGGGTTCTGTTACAGCTGAGGTAGAACAGTGTGGTTTAGGATAGGTTGTCAGGCACCAGGTCATAACTTCCAACAAATGATGCCATTAGTGTTTGTCAAGTCTGACTCCAGGCTTCTGGAGAGAGAGCAAATTGGTCAGCTTTTTCCTTAGGCTGTGTGAGGGAGCTGAGAGCTGGGAACTCCTCTCCAACCATGCCACTTGGGTGTTTAAGGATTGTTTGTCTTCTTTCCATAACCGAGGGATAAGTTTACTTACTTTAATGCTTCTCTCTTGGTTAATACAAACTTTCAGGGGTCTAGGCTTGACCTCTAATGCTTTTTATTTCATTCCTTGCTATTTTCCACCACAGGTATTTTTAACTTACTGTTTTTAGGATATTTCCAACTGGTCAAAAGCTTAGGAAAGCCTGTTCCACCCGACCGGTCCTGCTGTGAAAGCTCAAGAGAATGACGGCACTGGTTTTTACTGCACCTTCATTGTAAACTGTGCCCTCCTGCCGGGAAGAGTTTCAGTCCTTCAAAGGCTGGGAGGATGCAGTGGTGAGTGTGTGAGCCCTAAAGACCCACAGGCCATCAGCATTGCTACAGATAGAGTCACCTCATTGTTGCCTGCTGCAGTTTGTCAACAGCGGCTGCCTTATCTCACAGGTGTTCTGCAGAGATAAACCCATTATCATTCCAAGCAGCTCAGGTAAAGTGATACCTGGAGCCATGGAATTACCTTAAATAGCTAACTCTCTGACTCTTAAGCCTTCATGCTTGTGTGAGCGGCTTTTTCCTTGGGTTGTTTTTGTGGTTTTTTTGTTTTTTTTTTTTTGTTTGTTTTTTTTCTCTTAAGGTACTACTTGAAACAAAGCAAGAGATGCTTGATTTAAAATCCTTTGCACTAATAATTTATAGATTTTAATAAAACTTGCGAAGATAGAAGGTTCATCTTTACCTTTTTCTTACAAGAGAAGGTTCTCGGCTATAAACTGACACCATTACTGTTGGCTATGCCTTCTGTAAACAGCAATTTATCCTTTATTGCTGAAAATCATTTAAAGAGAAGGTGAGAATGCAAAAGCTGCAGACACTTCTCCAAATTAAAGCGAGGAGCCTGTGGGCTGTGAGCTACCATCTGCACTCCCCTTCCATGCCATCTGCCCGCACGGAGAACATCACCAGTGGAGAAAATGTTAGGGTACCCGGCAATTATGAAGCCACATAACCACCAGTTACACATGAAGGTCTTGTGAGGTTTGTAATAAACACCAAGCCTTTGACAGCAGTGCTCTGGAGAGGAGCGGAGGAGGAGTGTAAAGAAGGCCTGCAAAAGGGGATTTGAAGCCCTGCGATTCGCATGACTGACTGTGGTAGCAGAAGCAAGGAATCTGCAGAGTGTTCATTCGTAGCCTGTTACACAGTCAACTGCAAACTCTCTGTGAAGGCTGGAATTATGCTAATTTATGCAGTTCACATTGCTACTGCAGTTTAAAAATAGCTTCTTTTCTAGGGAACCAGAGCTACCGTGTCGCTGCGCGCCGCAGGTTGACTTTGTGTTTAGCTTTGCAAATGTTGCCAGTTGGAACACAGAGCAAAACCCTGCTTGTGGGCTCCTTTCATGTGCAGGTCCAGCTGGTTCTTCGGCACCGCCTCGCTTCCATTCAGGAGGCTGAAAAGAAAAATGTTAGTCCTCTGGCTTAGAAATGGCACAGAGGTATTAGTGGATGCTGTGAATAGCTGCAGTGTTGGCCCTCAGGCCGAACAGCCTGGAAGAATAGTTCAGATTAAAGCCTGGTTTGGGTTTCTTACTATCTCTGGTTTCATTTTGTGGAGTGTGACACCTGTCACTCAGGTGTGTGGTGCTTTGGAGTACCCTCAGGAGGCAATTGACTCACCCTCTCTCTCTACACAACCTTGTTTTGGGTGCCTATGGGATGTAAGGACAAAAAGAAGGGTAAGAAAACCCCCTCCGTGTACTAGTTGTGATTAAAAGCAATTTTCAAGTTGTCATATCTGAACTACATTCCCGATGTGTGGGTGAAAGTGTGAACTAACAAGCATATTGCAGCTGGAGTCAGTGGGTAATTTCAGATTCTGACTTCTCACTTTAAATTCTGAAGGAGCAGGAATTTATCCTGCAGTTAAGTCATCATTTAGCTTTACGAATAAAATTGCAGAGAATGCTGGAACTGGTTTGAAAGATGAAGGGAACCTGGGACAAAACGTCCTGCTGTGTAACTTGCATTTGAACAGCTGTTCCTCTGAAAAGAAGATGGGAATGGGTTTTGCCTCCCAAAGGATAAATCCTTTGCATCCTGAGGATGGATGTGCTTGGTTTTAGAAAGGTACAATGATGAGTGGAAGCCCAGAAAATAGAATTCCCTTTCCCCCTCTTTTACTCCACCACTACCTCCTGTTGTCAGATCTCCTCTCACAGTCCTGGTGTAAGTCTTTTGGTTAAGTGTTAATGCTTCAGTAGCAGACATGGATTCATATTTTGCAGCTGATTTCTTCTCTTTCCCTCCCAATAAGCTAATTCAGCTCTTCCTGATGAATCTGGATGGGCCTGGCTGCTGTAGCTTAACCAGCCTTAAGAATCTGCACACAGGAGCTAAGTGTCTCCTTTTGACTTCTCAGTGCATCTCCAGAGCAGGGAAAGTCAGTGTGCCTGGAAGAAGTGGGTGGCTTCAAGTAGCAAGGGAAAGGACCAAGGTCTGAATTCTCTTCTAGATCATTGTGCTGTATGGAACTATCAGGGGTTTGTGGTTTTTATCACATACATCTAAACTGGTTAATGTCTTTTAAGGGTAACAACACATAGAAGAGAGATTGTCTATGGTTTAAACAGTTGGTTTAAAAGAACCAATTGGTGTTTTGGTAAAACCCTTTCTCTAAATCAGCTTGCAGAGGCCTGAGTGTTCATGGCATCTCTTCAGTAGCTGATGTGGAAAGAGAGGTGGGTATGGATCCAGCTCATTTAACAGAAACATCTTACTAGATTGTTGCCTGTCTCATTGTGATTCCCAAAGGCACAGCGGTGAGGTCAGACTGGAGATGTACCATCATATATGAATGCGACAATATATCCTTCCTACAGGTTAGTTTAAAAGACTTAAAACCTGACACAGATGATGTTTACTAAACTGCCTGAGAAGTTCTGAAACTGTATCCTGGAATGAGGCCAGATTGCTTTTTGATTTACAGTGTCATAACCCAGTGGGTTGCCTGTAGCTATACTTGTGTTTGGTGTATGGAAACTCCAGTGCAAAGCACCTCTGCTTCTTGTTTAAACTTAAAATAGTTGGTAAAAGAGGACCATCAGCTCCTAACTTTGAGAGAAAGCTCACTGGAAGCTGAGGAAGGTAAGCACCCTATCTGAGCTAGTTTCTGTCCAAATGCAAGTCATCAAAAAGCATCTTCCTTGCCTGATATTCCAGATACCATGTATTTTGGGGGCACATATGCAGCATTTGGATAGTGAGTTAGCAGTGTGGTGTGTGCTATTGCATAAGGGTATGGAGCATCCTTTCTTGAGTTCCATGAAGCACAAGCCCTGTGAGGAGAGGCTGAAGGAGCTGGGAGGTGTGCAGCCTGGAGAAGAGGAGGCTCAGAGGTGACCTCCTTGCTGACTACAACTACCTGAAAGGAAGTTGTAGCCAGTTGGGGGTCAGTCTCCCAGGCAACCAGCAACAGAACCCAGGGACAGTGTCTCAAGTTGTGCCAGGGTATTGGCTGAATATTAGAGGAAGCTCTTCAGAGAGTGATTGGCATTGGAATGGGCTGCCCAGGGAGGTAGTGGAGTTGCTGTCCCTGGAGTTGTTCAAGAAAACACTGGATGAGGCGCTTAGTGCCATGGTCTAGTTGATTGGATAGGGCTGGATGGTAGATTGGACTGGATGACCTTGGAGGTCTCTTCCAACCTGGCTGATTCTGTGAAGTTGCAAACCAGAAATAATGATGTCCTGTGCAGCAGAAAATAGTCACCTGCAAGTAATGGGAAATTCAGGGCTACATCCTTCCCTCTCTGAAGCAAAACATGCAAAGAGGGATAAGCTTTCAGGATTGGCTGCAATGAGCAGCTTGCATCAGGCATCTCTGCCTGTTGCATGGAAAGAGAATTCCCTGGATTGTAAATGAACACTCACAGATTCTTGGGAGCTACTTAGGTGTGAGCAGATTTTGGAATTCCCTCATTAAATAAAAAGAACGCTCAGAGCTATTCGTGTTTTTACACAATTAACCCGACACCGCGTTTAACTACCACAAATTTTTAAAAAAGCTTAAGCTAGAGCTGGGGGAAAGAGGCAAAAGAGCGTGGAGCAGTTGCTGCGGCGGCAGCTCTGGG
>VWYK01039398.1:0-10562 GCA_013399775.1 Semnornis frantzii | reverse complement strand
GTAGAGGACTCACTTGTGGGAGCAGACTGTCTTAATCCAGAATACTCAGGATCTACCATGAATATTTATTGCTGTAGCTCAAGCAATTTACGTATTGCCCTGGGCATCACTGACGAAGAACAGAGTGTTTTATTGCTTTCTGCAACATCTCTTATTGTACATGAAGATTATTATCATGCTTCCGAGTTAGCCATATCTTATTTGATTAAATAACAGTTTTTAATTTTTCTTGACACCTTATGTTTTATACTTGGATTGCTACAACTTTCTTCAAGTTCTGTGCCTAGAAATGGAGCCCATATTCTAGGTGAAACCCAATCCATGCTGGACACAGCAAGGGAACTATTTCACTTGTCTTTTTATATTACCAGTTACAAATCCTAGTGTTTTTCTTGGGAGTAGGACATTATTCGGTCATGTTCACTTTGTGATCTGCTGTAATCCCTAAGATCAAATTTCAAAGAACTGCTACCTAAATGAGATGTTGCGCATCCTACATTTGTGCAGTCAATTATTGCTAAGAATAGAAACCTGTATTTATTCATGGTGACTTGTTTCCTATTCTTCAGTAGTTAATTTCTTGCCTGTTAAGAACTTTTGAATTCTGATGATGCTAGCTCTCTGCAGCCCCTTTTAGTTTATTGGTTGTTGTTTGTTTGTTTTGATTTTGTTTGTTTTCCCTACAAATATAATAATTGTAATAATGCAATAATTACAATAATGCACAATTGTAAAAATGCAATAAATTCAGATTCTCAATGAAAACGTCATTCAGTACTAAAGGCAGGACAGGTTACAGTGGAACTTCATCTATTTTTGACAGCCATCTGCTGTCAGCTGCTCTCTAGCCTCCAATTGTCCAACCATCTTTGCATGATGAAGTAGGCAATTGAGCAAGATCGTATTTCCCTAATGTGTATGACAAGTTTGTCCTGATAGATTTCTTTCCCTAGACATTCACCAGGCTGAGACTTCCCATTACCTAAAGGTCAGATACTTCTACTTCCTGCACATAAAAACCTCCTGTCTGTAATCAAGTGTTCCCTGTGACTGCATCGACATGCTTTTATTTTCTTAACCTTGAATAAACCTTCCCTCACTTAGCACAACTTCATCCATATTCCAGGTTCCCAGTTGCAAGTTTGACACTGAGTATACAGGGTAACATCTTATTATTTTCCTACTTTTAGTGAAAAAGTTATATGCTTTCATATTGACAAGTGAGTCATGTGAGATTTTCAGCAAAATACATGCTGTAACTATTTAGTCACATCCTTATTCATCTAGTAAGATTTCCAACTCTTATTTAGCTTCACAGTTCTGGTGATGACATGTATACATTTAGGGTATTTGAGTATTAAGCTGATTGACTCATCATCCTCACCCTCTTGCTCTTTCCTATGTCCAGTTATGGATAGGATTATACTTTTAATCTGATTTTAGACCTTTCCCAAAGCTGATACAGCTGTCTCTGTGTTTTGTCACAACCACGGCACAACAGATTAGCATGTGATATGAGGAAGATGATATCTTTGCCCAGCATCACAGCAAAAATGACCAAGGAAAGAGTTATGTCCTGCCTGATAATACCATTTTCAGGACTCTGCACCTACTGCTCCTACCTAACCTTACCTTTAGTCTTTCCTCAGGATCTTGCAAATATTCCTGATCTGGATCCTGCCAGAACTGGGCAGGAGGAGAGTGGTGGTGCACGGGGCTGGGAATGCATTTGAAGCCTCCAAGTGTCCCATGAAGCTGTAGTCAAAGGCAGATGTGAGGCCTCATTGGAAAGTTCAGAAGGCAAGTCAGGATCAAAGCTGTTGCCACAAGGAAGATGTGAGGCCTCATTGGAAAGCTCAGAAGGCAATGTTGGATGCAGGCAGAGCTGTAAGGTGCCTCCAGAAAGCTCCATAGGAGGAGACCTGGACTCAGTACAGATCCCATCTTGGGGAAGGCCTTGGAAAAGTTTTTTCACAGCCTTTTTTGCAACTTGGTTGCTTTCTGTGATACTGGATCCCGGGCTACCTGGCTGCATGAAATCAGTGCAGGCGTCGAATGTTTACCCTTAAACCCCATAGAAGGAGCTACTGTTCTGGTCCATTTGGATCTCTAAGATTTACAGGACAACATAATGCGTAACTTAAACTTTATTTTATGAGCTCACTAGAAGAGAAAACAAACAGATACAACAAAGAAGCACTCAATTCTGTTTGTACAGACTAGCCTGACATGATTCACTAACTCTTCACTTAATGAGATTTTTATCTCGCAAGTTCTCTAATTCATAACTTGCAGCTTGCAACTTGCAGCTTGTAACTTGCAACTTGTGTACCTACAATCAAAATTGTGATCTCACCAATAGCGTGGGTGCTTATTTTTCCTCCTCAGTCATGACACAGTCCATTGTATCACATGGGGAGCACAAAAGATTCATCAGTCCAACTGCTGTTGGATCCACTTCAGAAACTTTTGGGGTAAACTGATGTATTTATAGTGTCAGTATCCCATTTCTGTGAGTAGCAGATTCTGAAGAAAACTGTCAGTCAATCAATATACAAGGACTGTGTCTGCAGGAGACAGCAAGCTGCAGACAGCAGTGACTGTGTAAAGACATTTTAGCCCTTTCTGGCCACTGTGACCGGCCTACTCCTTGCTTTGACAGAAATAGAACTGATCCCAGCATACATGAAGCCTCAGCCTGCGTTGTGCGTTAGCCAAAATCTGAGCAGGAGCTGAATGAGAAAGAGTTAAAAGCTGGTCAGGTCACTGATGGCCTGTTGGCGTTCCTGAGCTGTGGAGGGTTGTTTACGGCAGCATTCTTAGCATTCTTCTGGATGATAAACAAGGGACACAAAAATTCTCAAAAATCTTGTAGTTACTCCTGGAAGATGACACAGTTCTTGATCTCCAGGTGGTGCCAGAGTGGTGTACAGGGTTATGCTGTGCCAGGCACATGCTTTAAAACAAGAAGTTACTTCACACAGAATATTGGTCAACTATAGTCTATCAATAATTTCAACAGAAAACTTCAATAAGGATTTTTAGGAGGCTGAGCTTGGGAGGTTGTACAGATTTATTGCCTTAATGCACCCTAGGCAAAGCCCAAGTAGTCTGAAATGCCTCTGAATTGTGTCAGTGAGTGATAGATTAAAGATTCCCCAGGTACTGTGTACAAAGCGACACTGCTGACCCAAATGGTTCCTTGAAAGCTATTCTGGTTTATTGTGTCAGTGATCCACAGATAATAGGTCTCTAGGGGACTTTTGAACCAGGTTTTTCAATTCATGAAGCAGTAGGGATGCTCTGACTTGCCAGGTCTAGGCAAACTTTGGCACATATTGGGGCATATTTGAAAGGCTTAAAGCAATGTTTCACAGACTTTTATTGATCTTGTAACAGATTTAAAGGAGGAACAGTCAGGAAATGCACTGATTCTGGACTGAGGAAAGGCATGAGTGGGAGGGAAATCATGCAATGCTCAGCCAGAATCATAACTGTAGAAACAATTTTCAGGCACAGAGGTAAAGAAAATGTTTTAATATATTTTCAAGCCTTGTCATAGCTGCACAATATTGCGTTTAAATTCCTGACTTGCTGCAGACTCACAGTAGAACATATTTACATTCTTCTGCTCAAGTGAGAAGCAAGCATACAGTAATTTCACAAGTAAGCTTAAAAACATTAGCAGTTCTAATTACTGAGTGATAGGTAGCATATTGATAGTCTTGTTTCATGTAATTATAAAATGGCAGGAGGAAAATGTCAGAGTTAATTGCCACATTTTCGTGCAATGACACAACGATATGATACGATACAATATGATTACAATACAATACAATATGATATAGGAGACTTGGCCTTGGAAACTAAATAAAATCTGTCAGTAATGGAATTTGTTACTGAGAAAGGTTTATCTCAGATAAAAAATTGCTGCTTCTTCAGTCCCACAACCATGACCTCACAAAACCTGGCATTATCACACAGTCCTGTCTTGTGTCCTGTTTTCATCCTCCCAAATTTGATCCTTACATTAAAATTTTGTTATCAAAGAAGCAATAACAAATGCCTTCCTTACATAGTGTGTTCTCATTACTTTTTGAAGATAACTCTTTTATCAGCAAACCATGGAATTATAAGGACTGTCATTTAGAAAAAGACAATTCGAAATGTAAATTCCAGTGGATCATTAAATGCCTTTGTCGAATTCTGTATTTTCAGAAACATAAATTGCAATTTAGAGATCTAGCTACATTTTATCAACTTGTGGATGAGTAGCTAATTAATACTGTTCAGGAATTGTTATTGTTTGTGATTTTTTCTAATTTGTATCCTTTTTTATTCAACTGAAATAAGATTACCTGAGAATGTGGAATGAGCTCGCCAGCCTTAGTTTGCATGGAGTGTCTTTGCAAACAAATTCCTTGTTTTTGAAGCATGACTCTTTGTGGTGAATCATTATGAATCTCACTGTGTTGTTTAGGCTTTATTTACTCATCATTAGAACACCACTTGTATGTATTACCAAGAAATGTAATAACTATTGTGCCTTTAAATAACAAATGACAATTCAGTAGTGCCCCCTTTCATAGTGATACATATCAACTATCAGAAAACTGGATTGCTGTCGTTTGTCAAACCAATGATATTCATGACAAATGTCAGTCTTCCTTAGTATCCAAAGTGGCACAGGCACAACTGGTAGATGATATTTGTGTCTAGTCTCATGAGTCAACAGGTGGTCTGCAATAGCTAAAATAGATGTGTGGGAAAGGTTGCATTGAGATGCATGCTGTGTACCTCTTTTTCTAATCTTTTCCCATTTCATGAGCACTTTCTGTTCTATATTAACTTTCTGCTCTGTATTAAATGAACATTGTGTCCTCTAAGAATTCCAGCAAGAGGAAATTATTCTTAGTTATCACATTGCAGAAATACAAAACTTCAAACAACAATGTCAAATTATTCTTCATTATGAATTTCTTCATGTGAGGCTTCGGTTACTGTTTTGAATGCATAGTTTTAAAGTTGTGCCTACATTGCCTTACAAGTTGCAGGTGGCCAAATTAAAACCAGGACTTATTTATAGTCTAATGGGAAGATCAAATCATATTATAGGAAATATTATGAATAATATAGAGTCATTTATATGCGGCAGAAGCTAAAACAAAAAAGGTCAGCAAATGTTGGATTAGTTACCTCAAATTTATAGATAGCGCATTTCCCATTATTCCATTCCAACCTTCAGAGGACCCAGCCTATCATACACCATTCGTGTCTGTTGTAGCCTCCTTACCTCTTTATTTCACCTGTAATCCTGTTGCACTTCAGTTTCTTTGATATATCTGTGCCTGGGTGGCACGGAAGGCCAGTGGCATCTTGGCCTGCATCAGGAATAGTTTGGCCAGCAGGACTAGGGATGCAATTCTCCCCCTGTACTTGACAGTGGTGAGGCCTCACCTTGAGTACTGTGTGCAGTTCTGGGCCAGTCACTTCAAGAAGGATATTGAGGTGCTTGGAGTGGGTCCAGAGGAGAGCAATGAGACTGGTGAGTGGGCTGGAGGGAAAGTCTTATGAGGAGAGGTTGAGGGAGCTGGGCATGTTCAGCCTGGAGAAGAGACTTAGAGGGAACCTTATCACTCTCTATGACTACCTAAAAGGAAGTTGTAGTTAGGTGGAAGTTGGGTTCTTCTCCCAGGCAACTAGTGACAGGACAAGAGGTCTGAATCTGCACCAGGGGAGGTTTACATTGGATGTTAGGAAGCACTTCCTCACAGAAAGGGTGATTAGACACTGCAATGGACTGCCCAGGGAGGTGGTCGAGTCACCATCCCTGGAAGTCTTTAAGATTGGATGTGGCACTTTTCGTGGCATGGTTTAGCTGATGTCATCATGGTGGTGGGTCATAGACTGGACTTAATGATCTCAAAGGTCTCTTCCAGCCTCAATGATTCTGTAATTCTGTGATTCTGCAATTCTATTTAAAAGAATCTTTAGACTTTATACTGTTAATGCTCACATACATCTAAACCACTCAAATGCTGCTCAAGGCTCTTCGCCTATTCCAGGATGGTTGCTCAGAGGTTCAGAAAAAGTAGAGTGCTTACAAAGGGTGACCTTAGGGCAAAGCCCTCAGCACGTGTCAGTTTTCATAGTGACTGACACAGACTAAGAAATGCATTTCAAAATGAAAATCTAAATAAATACTGCATTATGAAAGCTCAAACTGTGCACAGATTCTTTGCTGGCATGCTACACACCCTGCACATGTGCTGGAAATGCATTTGTCTTGTGGAATTCTGAAAAAGATTGAGAACGAAAGAGAGGCATCTTCATTATGTGGCACCTTGCATGCTGTAGCAACATTTCAGTGTGATGCCAGCTGTGTTAGAGCTGGTAGCAATGGTAGGAAATACAAAGATAAAATACCTTTGACAAGCCTTTCTTTTCCTTTCCTTCTTAAAATACATGAGAGATGAAGTTGGATTGTTTAAAATGTATAGAATGGGCACATTGAACCATATCAAGAAAATTACTATTACTATTCAGTGCATTGTTTTAATGCTGCAAGATGTTAGTTAGTTTTCCCAGGCTCTTTTCTCAGGAAGCTGAGAGTCTGGCACAGTCTCCTGGTTCCTCTTGACTCCCGATTCAGCAGAAGCCTTGCAAAGGGGCAGGCAGGATGCAATGCCATGTGCAGACTTGGCACAATGTCACACTGGCTGTACAGGCCGATCACCTGCAGGCATTTAGAGCCTGCTCCTGGTAAACTCGAGGCAGTGGAGTTTCCAGGCAGTTCAGGATGCAGTGAGGCAGTAAAGCACACCATGCTACCTGCTCATTCGTTTTTATCAATACAGGCCAAGACTAATGGGCCTTTGGACATAGATTAGCCAATCAGGATGGCACTTTGCCAAGCTGGACCATATTAGGTGAAGCCAGGGTTTTCATTTTCCTTTCCCACGGTTGCTTCCCCCAGCACAGAAGGAGGGGGAGCAGGGGAGCAAGACTGGGCAAGCCATGGTCTTTAGACTCAATGGCTCCAGGTTCTTTGTCCTATTTCCTGTGGTCGCTTCTCTCCCTAGCAGAAGGAGGGAGAGCAGAAAAACATGTCTGGGCAAGCCAGGAGATTTATAAGCCTATTTTGGTCTGCTTAGGCCTACCATGACAAGACCCCTCTTTATGAATTCTGTGGCAGCTTGCAGGACCATTAAGGCCAATTCTGATTTTGCACTTTTGTGACATCTGTCAAGTCACCACATAATATACTTTGTCCTGCCTTTTGACAAAAATTTTGTTAAGAGGTATCACACTGGTGTAAATGGTACACATTTCTATGATAAGAAAGTTTGGATTTCTAACTTCTAACCAGCTTCCAAAGAGGGCTATTTTTCTTGCTTCTGTTGCCTAGGATTCTCAGGGTGCAACTGTGCAGCACAGAGCATTCTTCATGAAACTATCTAGAGCAGAAATATGTAGCTATGCTGCCCTGGTTCTCCTTCAGAGCAGATATATCCTATTGTTAATGAGCAATAGGCATACAGTATCGATCCTATTCACAGTACTGTAAAAATTAATGTTTAATCATCTCTCCTGTATGCTAACTCAGCTGTCTTTTCACAAAATTGAATTCAGTCATACAGATACGTCCAAAGAAATTTAAGGACTGGCCTGAGAAAGCATGAGCAGAGCAAGTCTCTTAGGAGTCTAATTCCCTGCTGATCTTAAACAGTGGAAGAACTTTTCTTCTACTAATATTTGCAGGCAGAATTTAATAGAAATGGAGTGTCAATAAAAATACAGTGTGTTCCGATTGTGATCCTGCTTTCCCATTTCAGAAGGAAGAAAGATTCTTAGACAAGGCATAATGAGTTGGCTAAGGGGCACAGGCAGATCAAATGTGGAGGAGGAAACTCTCTATGACTACCTTTAATAAATGACAGATGTTTTAATAGATTCCTCAGGAAGTCTTAGTGGTAAGACTATTATTTACTCACCCTAATATAAAAGACTGTTACATTAGTTTTCAAGTATCTTCCAAATTTGTTCTTTTAACAAGGTTTGCATCCATGATTCAGTTCTTCGTTAACACACTGATTCCACTAAACGGACATAATTAATGCATGCATAACAGTTATAGAAAATAATCAAAAAATAATATTAATCTGTTGCTTAGAGAGAAAATCTTATGCCAATAATCAAGTGGAGAAGACTGCTCCCTCTTTCTTTAATAACCAAAGTGTGATCCCTGGAGACAGGAGGTAACTGCAAGTAATGTTCCATAATGTCATATGCAGTCCTAGCATATAATGCTCCAGCTTGATGTCAGAGGCAGATGGCAGGAGTCACAGGTATAAATACATGAACTTAAAATTTCGTGCTGTTTAGATCAAGATGAAATGCTATGGGATGGCTCCTGCAGTCTTTGAAGTCTTAGTAGATTTTTCCTCTGCATTAAAGATGAAAAAAACTCTTAGGTCAATAGATTGTTAGCCTTCTTTACTTTTTTAGTGATCATTCTGTCTCTCTGTCAGTCATTTATGATACCATGAATACATTTGGAAGTCACCAGCCAATTTCTGCAGAATTTTAGTGAAGTAAAGTCTCAAAGACACTAAGATCCTTAAAAAATGTAGGCTGAGTAGAGGAAAGATCTCAGAATAAAACCCCACACTGGCAAACACCTATTTAAATGCCTTCAGTGGCTGACACTTCTTTGTTTGATTTGGGGTCTGGCTGGACCCTGTGCACAGGTTTGCCTGGCTGCTATGGAGAATATCTAGGGAAGAAGTGCTAATTTAGGATAGAAAAGGGATGAGATCTGGAGGACATGTGCAAAAGTGAAGCTTAGGAGTCAAAGAGGTGAGTTCCAGCATCTGCTGTTGCAAAAGGCAGCACGATCCCTAACAAAACTATTTTGCTTTACGGAAGAGTTTTCTTAATAAAAGAAAACTCAATAAAATAAGGCATTTGGATGACAAAATCCACCGCTCCACCACTTAGTGGTGTTCATTAGAAATGGAGAGAATTTTTACTCTGAGAGATTAAAGCATCTCAGTAAAGCAGCAGTGAAGAAACAGCTGATGGGGTCTCTTAATGCTTGATGAGAACTTTCCCTCAAAGCGGATAGAAAAAAAGACTAGGAGTATTCATCTTGTTTTGTGGATGTAGACCTAGACTGACTGACTGAGAGTTACTTACCATATTAAATAAAATGTTTCCAAAGCATTGTGGAACAGATTCACTGTCCATTTCACTTACAGCATGTGAACAACTATGTTGTTAGGACAGCAGACACCTGATGGCATTTGCTACACCAGACTGGTTGGATTTTTATGTGCTGGAGAGAGTTGTAGTCCATGTACTTAAAATGTCAGTACTTCTTTGGTTTGGAACTGGTTTATCTTAAAGGCAGATAAGATTTCTTAAAAATTGCTATAGCAATCAAAACACTGTCTGAAAATCTATTCTGCATTAGTCCTTTGCAGCTTTGTGACATGTCCTGCCAGGCAGTTGTCTCTTCTTTGTGACACAGAACTTTTACAGCCTGCATCAAAATCTTGCCTGTCAATGTCTTGCCGTTACAAGTATATTGCTGAAAACCAAGCATTACTTTTTTTTTTTATATGGTCTTTTATCACAGATGCAAAGCTGATTCAGAATTATGCTTCATTTGCCTAGTATTTCTAGATCTGTCTGATCTTTCTAGATAATGGATTTGTAAAATCTCAGGCTAGGTCTGGGTTGCTGTTGTGGAACTTCCATTGAAAGTATAAAGCACAATCAAGAGGAAGTCTAGTACTGTTTGTTTTGGTGGCACCCATAGCTGAGACAAATTATTCCTCTAATTATGCACTTCATGTCCAGTGGGGACAGAACCATTGCAATTCCTTAAAAAATTAGGAAATAGAAAATTTGATGTCCCCAGCCTTACAGATCAATGATATGAAGGTAATAAGGTCTTCCCCAAGGGAAGGCTTAGGGGAGATCTTATTGCCACATACCAGTACATAAAGGATGATTACCAGGACAATGGAGATGCCTCTTTTTTCTGAAGAGTCACATGGAAAAGACAAGGGCTAATGGGTACAAGTTACTCCTTGGGAGATTCTGATTGGAGTCCTGAAGAAAAGTTTTCACAATGAGAACAGTCAGACATTGGAATAGTCTCTCAAGAGAAGGAATGGATTCCCCTGCATTGGTCAGTTTTAAGACAGCTTCACAGGATGCTGAGCCATCTCATTCAAACTACACTATTACCTAAAAAAGTTGGACCAGATAATCCTTGGGGTCTTTTCCAACCTTGTTTTCTGTGATTCTGTGGAGCTTTAACATTCATTACAAGTATGTATATGGCAGCATGATATAGATTTGATTGACATACTGATTTAAGAGAAGTTACAGTGATATATGACAATACAATGGCTAAATGTACTCAAATGCCTTGTTTGACCCTTGCTTATACTAAGCAACAAGTTTGCCTTACAAGATAGATGTGAGATACCACATGTTGAGTTACTGTTTTAGAAAAGCTACTGGCAAAATATAGAATCATAGACTGGTAA
>VWYK01039379.1:0-12951 GCA_013399775.1 Semnornis frantzii | reverse complement strand
CACACAGAAAAGCACTGCAAGTACAAGATACTCTGAGCAACAAATACTCAGCTGCAAGGAAGAATACTACCTACAATCACTCATTGCAAAAGTAACCATACTAGGCAGTAAGCTTCAACCATGTTCAGTGTTCCGTTCAGTTTCCATCCCCTGCTAACAGCCAGGTGTCTTACTCTGACACAATTTACCTGTTTTAGAATCTCATCCAAAAGGGTCATGTTTGCTTCTTGGGCTTTAATAGTGTGAGAGAAGAAGGCATAGTTCTTTTTAGGGATTAATTTTTCTTCTGGAGGTCTCTTCACACCTAGTATCAGAGAAGCCTCTGAAATATCTTCTTGAATAATGCCACCTGCTTTGACATAATCCTATGAAAGAAAAAAAGCGAAGTAATTTTTTCTGGGTTTTTGTCATATTCAGATGCCACCACATAAGAAAATAGAACAGAGGACAAACAAATAATTTCAAAAAGCAGAAACAAGTTACTGTATTCACAAACTTCTTTATCAAAAGAGGTATCAAATATCAAACTGAATTTCCATGCCAATATCCTATTATACAAAGCCAAAACATAATTACGTATAATTTGTAATGTGCTGAAGTACTTGGAAATTAGAGAAATCTGACAAATTAATCTGAAGACAGATGACACGATTTTATATAACTATGTAAGACTATGTCCAAGATGAAAAGTAACTTCTAAGAGACTGGCTTTACATGTAAAAAATTATTTTTGTTCTTCCTTATCTCAAAAACATACTAAAATTTCAGCTTTCAATATCATAGTTGTATGCTTAATGTTATCTGAGAAAAACAGTGCTGTGTCTTAATTAAAATGTGCCAGTGATCACTAATTGCCTACTTATGTTTCAGTTTTTATCTGTTGGTGCAGATACTTTAGAGAAGAAACTTTACTGTTGCTACAAGAACTAAAAGCTCACAGTACTGATGCTCACAGCACTGATGCTCACAGCATTACAGAAAAAAGTCTCTCCTGACAAATAGGAAGGGACAAGATTCACCAGATTCTTCTTTTTTAAAAAATAACGGTTTTTTAGAGTGTTCCCTCTGCACCAACAGAAGATAAAAATAGCAGCATTAAAAGAATTCCCCAGTTTCTACTTCAAGAGCAGCTAGAATTTTTTTCAGAGACTGATGAAAGCTCAATAAATCAATAAAAACAACTTCAAAAAACAACCAGCGTGCTAACATTACATTAAAAGGCTAAGCCTTCTCTCCACTAGGACACAATGACTCCTCATTTAACAACAAAGTAACAGTATGTTTTCTCTTACATATCCTTTGAATATTATTTTTCCTGTACTGAGGTTAATAACTTCAGTATGGTTTTGCTTATCTAATTCAAAATGAGACCTTACCTTTTCATGGATGGCTCTCCGGTTTGATGGCTGCACTAAGACCTTGTAACCCATTTGTGTCAACTCCTTAACATGCTTTGGTGCTAGTGGTGCTCTTCTTTCCCAAGCATTAACATCTTCCCTCCTGATTGCCAGCACAGACTTACGATGATGCCAACACTTAGCATGATGGAACACACACCTACCGTTTGTGTGACTAAAGGCTCGGAGCATGGTAAGGCCTGATGGCAGCAAAGACAAAGCAGTAAAATAATACATGTATATGTATGCTTCAAACATTGGTTGTGCAAAATTTCTGGTCTCCTTTAATATCTGCTGTAAAACACAAACCAGGTACTTTATACTCCAGTTACTTTTGTGAGATGTAAATTTACTTTCAGTGTACTTTGTTTAACCTCGGTTTGGTGTTATAGAGGCAAATTGTTTGAACTACTGTAAAGGAAGACTTTTCATGTGTTCAGGGTACCAAGTTCCTAATTACATGGTTTTAAAAAAATCTGGAAAGTTAAAGATACCAATTTAATTAAATTGCCAGCATAAACTTACAAAGACCAAGCACTTACCAAAGCTTGCATCAAGAACAGCAAGAAGTAACACACAGAAAGAAAAAGCACAGGCTATAACGCAAGCAGTTTACTAAAAGAGAAAGCCCAATATGTAAGATGAATGCTAAGTATTTTTACGTAACTATTTCTTACATGAGGCAAAACCAGAAGACTGCTGCTTAGCAGTCAGCATATGTGGGGCCAGGAGTTACAGGTTTTCTTTTTAATCAAAATTTTATAAAAAATTGAAAAGGATTTTAGGACAAATTCCCACTGTTAAAGATTATCCTTTTTTTTCCCACTCTTCCTCTTCATTCCTCAGGAAGCACATGTCACTGTTTAGCTTTGCCATGAACAGTAAGGGTTCTGCACAAGTCCAGCACCAGCTACCTAGGATCCTAAGGGCTTCGGATTTTTATGCGATTAAGATATGGATCTCAAAGACACAGAGGTTTCAGACACATGAATTTTGCTTCTAAATCAATTTAAATTGATAATTACATGAATTTCTGTATCTGAATAACTTGGGGAATCCTGCTTGTCCTCGTGCCTCAATCTTTTAAAATCTTTATATGCCTAAAGACTTAAGAGGTCTTATTTAACTCCAGTCCTGCTTAAAGAGAAAAACTAGCACACAAAGGAAGGCATCAACAAAATCAAACAGTCCTCTGCATGAGCTCCAGGTGTGGTATTCCTACCATTGCTAGATTTGTACACCAGCAGAAGTCATTGTACTGAAGGCGGAGTTACTTCATGACACTGCTCTTTAGCACGTTAAAAGGATCCTTAGAGAGCATGTTTGCACCTCACAAAAAGAGAGGAAGTCTTGTCACACAATGTCACTATTACTGCACTTTAATGATAAATGCAGTTCATACTACAGTGAAGGAAATTTCCCTCGCCAATAAGAAAACTGCCCCTTTCAGGAGGGAGTGAGCTGCCCCGCATTTACAGCGTGTGAGGAGGTATCAGGGCAGTAAGCATTCTGCGTGACCTCTGGCAGTCCAGAAGTTCATGCACATGCCTCTGTGTATGCTCAGGCTTAGCCACAGAGATACAGGTATCGCGTTGTAAAGGTGAAAGTAACTTTACAATTCAAACCCTACAGAGATGGAGAATCCTCCCTGGCCTCCTCTGCATACTAGATGTGCCAGAAAGCCAAACGTATGAGTTCTTCACCATTCGTGCTGTGTTAGCTGTTCCACTCACTCTTGAGTTCCACTGGTACTAAAATAGTGAATAGCAAAGCAATAAAAGTAATGGTAATGCATTTGATCGCAGCACAATGTTTGGGCATGCTCTCTCTAGAGAGAAAGTTGAATACATTTACAGGGGGAACTTGTGCCTCCACTCGAGACCCTACTAAACTATAGCGCCAGCGCTGCCAGCGTGTTTCGCCTCCTCTGAACCTGCGGCTATGGCTCTCACGGGGCCCTCCACAGCTGGGGAGGGGCGAGGCGCAGAAGGGGAAAAAAGTCCCCATTAGGAGCGGCAAGGAGGCGCAGGCGGCCAGGAGGAGAAGCGCAACGAGCGGGGGGCATCGGCGGCGGGAGGCCTTGGAGGAGCGGCAGCCTTGCCGGCAGCGCTCTCCGCCCTGAGGGCACCCGGCCGTGCTCGCTGCTACAGGAGCCGCCGGGGACCCCAGCGGTGCGGAGGGCAGCGCAGCGCAGCGTCATACCTACCTCAAGGCGAGTCAGGCAACAGGAGAGGCACAGACGTTCAGTCCAGCTCCTTCCTCCGGCAGACCTCCAGTGCAGCGCCGACGCCCAGGACGGCAGCCAACCATCAGCCTCCCTCCGGATACACCCTTCGCTTCCCGCCAATGCGGGCGGGCTCTGGCGTAGACGTCACGACGGATGCCGGCACGCCCCCTCACCGCCCCCCGGGTTCCTGGAAGGCTCAGGGCCGTCCGCGCACCCGGCGAAGGGGGAGCGGTCAGCGCTGCGGCCTAGGGAGGATCGTGCACCGCGGGGAGCCCCGCGGGCCCCCCTCACCGAGAACCATCCCTCCAAAGCCCCACGGCTACAATCACCAGCGCCCCACCCCGAGGTCTCAACCTCGCCATGCCCGGGGCGAGCTCAAGGACAGGCTGCATCCGACCCATCACAGGCCTGTGCAAAACATTTTCCTACTACACATCAGCTCAAGTTATTTATGAGCGTTCAATCACTTTGTCCCTTTCAAGTTTGTATGGTTAAAATGATTCGATAAATGGTGAAAGTTACTCTGAGGAAGAGAACTGAAGCAAGGATCGCTGCGTAAGCTGGAACTTCGTGCTTGTATGAGCTCCATTTATGATAGCCCTCAACTGCTAAATTGGCTTATCACAGTAGCTATGAAAATTATGAGGTGTAAGAAACCAAAGCAAAACCAGAGCTATGTACTGGGTTTGTGTGTTGAAGGAGAGCTTTCCTGTGCTGCACTCCACGGAAAACACACCGCAGGAATCTCCTAGGAGCAGTCGTAGCTGCCCTTAGAGTCTCTATTAGCAGATACAAGGACATTGCTATGGAGTGCTGAGAAGGTGAGGTGTTGTGATGGCACTCATTGGAAGCCACAAGAACAAAAGGGCCCTGCTTTACCACAGCAAGATTTCAGCATGATGATGGAGAAGTTGGAGCTGTGTCACAATCTGCTCGAGCTGTCCCAGCCTCTACCACTTAATCTCTTAAAAAAGAGTTAATTTTTTATGGCACTGCCACTACATGGCTTCAGGGGCACCTCTTCATAGATTCTTTTCTCTTTATAGTTTTATGAGTTTTCTTCAACACTTGGTCTTTATATGACTGAACTTTTCCCTCTCTTCTGTGTCTGGAAGCAGCATTAACTGACAACAGTAATCTGTGACTTCTGTTCTCTGGTTTAGACCCAAGTATTTTCATAACTCATCAGGGCAGAATGGGAGAGATGGAAAACAGCATCAAGACTTGCTACCATAACATAAATTATATGAGGAAGTGAGTTTCAGAGAATGAGACACACAATGCATCAGCAAAGATTTTGGGGTGAAACCGAATGGATCTTTTTGGGGTGAAACTGAATGGATCTTTCTGGGTTATATTGTTTCAGAGTCTGTGAGGTGAACAATATGAAGTGCAGTCTGGAATGGTGCCAGAGATTTTGGGAGGTTGAGGCTACAGCAGAATGGACAAAATAAGTGAGGTTCAGGGATACTGTATAAGTACAAAATCTTTCTCTCTACTGACAAACTCACAGTCTTCCCTGCTATGATAGTCCTTACCAAATCTACTTGAAGGGATTTTTTTTTTATTGTTCTTCCATGAGTTTTCAGGTTTTTTTGTTAAGTTCTTTCTTTGAGTAAGATGTTATCTCATGACTGTCTACAATATTTTTTTTTTTTTAGATTTAATGCCTAATTATGTCTCAGTAGTCCTCTAACTTCTGCAAATAGGAATCTGAACCCAGAGAAATGAAGGGTGAAACCCACAACACTCTCTGTCTGTCACTGGAGTTCCCAGCTCTGAGCTGGGAGCTCAGTCTTTACACTACATGGAAATACATGGAAAAGGGGATTCACAGAAACCAAGCAGGAGTTATCCTGGCAACTCAGCGGAGCATGCCAGGAAAAGGCGCTGTGCCTGAAACTGATGCTGCTCAGAAAGGAACTGGCTTCTTTCACCAGGAGCTGTCAGCTATAAACTCTCCCCTGGTGTTTGCCATCTTTGCCAGACTGCATCTGCCCATCCAATGGAAATTTTACACAGATGCTCTCCTTATCTTGCAAGCTCTGATTTGGCCACTAGCCAAGTGCTTAGAGCACCCTAGGAAGCAGAAGTCTGTTTTCAAAGTTGCAACATCCTTCAAAACATTAGTCTAAAAGCATGTGTCTGTAGCATAAGCATTAGAAACGCCAAAATTGGGGTTTCTAAAATGAGCCTCTGTCACCTTTTTGCATTGGAAGATTCTGTGTGTAAACAACTACTTGCAGCTGAAGATTGTGTATTCAAGTGCCCACTGAGTGCCCTAAATACTGTGATGGCAATGAAAAACTTTTTACAAATTTCCTCTGTCCATTGCAGGGGCCATGACCTAGACATCTACTGCATTGGCACCTGAAGATGAGAAGTGTAGGCTGATACCTAATTTGAGAGTGTTGCTTGGATATTCTCAGGAAGAAAGGGCCAGTCAGATCTACAAACACAGAATTAGATTTCTGAAAATGGTGATTAAACTCTTTTTTTAACACCAAAGCATTTCATTTTCAGAACATTTCTGTTTGAAGTAACTTTTTATTGTGAGATTCCTTCACGTATGGGTAAAAGACACTTGCCTTTTAGCTAAAAATCTATACGTGCCACTTCATTTGGTATGAAAGTATTCTTTGAAAGATTTGAAATTATTGAATTTTGTACATTTTAATTTACCCAGCCTTTTGGAATATTCTAGGGAAATTAAATTCCAGACTCTGTCAAAACAATCATAAAACCAGCAATCCATCTCTATTCACAGAGGTATAATCTACAGCAGAACTTCAAGTGCAAGCAGAAGCAGAACAAGTGGGAATGTGAACAAGATACTCTGCCTAAATGCCTATCAGAGATTTAATATCTGTTACAGGTTTTCCATCTCTCTGAAGGGAGACAGAATTTTACTACCACCATTTAAGTCTCTTCCTGCATCTAAAACAGAACAGGTGGACTGTACTCCAAAAGTGCCCATTGTACTCCATAGAGAGAAAGGCGCCCTGAGTAACCAGCATGGGCTCGTGCTGCTACAATGTAAAACCAAGTAAGATAAACGCTACCTGCACTGTATGGTGTTCCAGATAGGGAAGGCAGGATTGCTTAAAAAGAATAAAACAAATCTGGAAACCAGGTTTCACAAAACATGCTAATACATAATTGAGCCTCTTCACTGTAATAAATACCTCCTGCTTTGGGTGGACTGGGATTCCATCTCTCTGACAATCCGTGATTATAAAGTCTAGTTCTTACTCAGCTGGAATGCTTTTTACTGAGCACTGTGGGAGGAGTGCTGACTTCCATTACAGTAACAATAAACTCCCAGAGTACCTAGAGAGAGGTGGTCTTTGTAGATTTTATTCTTAGAATATCAAGGATAAATCTTGAATCCACTGAAGTAAATGAAAAACTTACCCCAACTTCTGCTGGGCTAGGGTTTCTCCCCTAGGTCTCAAATGAACAGAGGAATTGGCAACCTGAAGAGATTTTTTTGCAGACTCTGTGTCCACCTGTCAAACTCTCTTTCTCATGTATTTCAGATTTTATACTGCAGAGATCAAGAAGTTCCAAGAAGCTTTCAGACTTTCAGTTAGAATGAGGCTATTGAAAAACATGACCTTTTATTCAAAAGCCACTACCTGCAGTGGCTGTTGACTGCCACTGTGAATGCTGACCTCACAGCAGAGTACTCAACAACACTGAACAGCACAGTGTTGCGTTCTCTACAATCATGTAGAGAATATATTTACACTCCTCTTGCCCAGCAGGAGAAATTGCCAACTCTAAGGGCTTACAGGACCCCAAAAATAGACCTTCCACTTTTAGTTGCACCTAAGGCATAGAGCATATCTGTTCACATTTGTGCAAACTAGAATTCACACTAAAACTTGGTACTTTTGCATTTGAAGTGCATACTTAGACTGCTGCATCAAACTGAGATACTCTTTTAAGTCACTCAGAATTCCTGAGACCCCACATGAGTATTTTTTAATTACTATGAAGATAAACCTAAACACATGAAATTACAGCCTATAGTATCGAAGTAGTGATTTGAGTCATTAGAAGACAAGTACTATGTTCATTGCAAGAAACCACTGCATTTCAGCCAAAATAATCTGAAACATACTTCCAAAGAATCTTCACTGCCTATTAATAAGGCTTAGTGATGCTCACACTAGTAAGGCTTTCGAGTCAATAACAATTCACCATTAAGTATGGATCCATAATGTGAATAAGATCAAAACTGGGGCCTTCTTTTGAAAGAATCAGGGTTTAGTGATCAAAGAGTTCATTAACGCAGTTATGCCATAGTTGCATTAGAAGTGCAAGCTTGCTTCTCCAGCTCTTTCAACAAATAACAGTTGTCCCTGTCCTAGGTTCCTCCCAACAGTGGTTTGTCTTTGTCAGAAAGTCACCTTCTGAAAAAATCACAACAAAAACTGGTGGCTTCTTTGTGTTTATTTAGCACTTTCCAGTTTTATACCATTAATATCTTTATCAATTGGTAGTAGGGGAATGTGCTTTTTTTCACATTCTTAAAGCTGGGGAAAACAACACAAAAATTATGATTCAGTTCATGATTCACATTCATATTGGTGTCAGAACAGAAGTTCAGAACTTCCTGACTAATATTTCTTTGCAAGAATTCTTGATTCTTTATGGGTCTTTGAAATAAGAGATTTTAAAATTATTTCAACAAAACCATTAAAAGAGTAGGAAGTATGTAACACATATGGTGACAGATTTCAGACTGGTACAGCTATCTCTGTATCCATCTAGTGAAACATAACTGAGTTGATTTTTAAAATTAGCTATTTTTTTAAATGAGGATACTCTTCATCCTCCAGTACAAATCAGCAGACTCAAACAACTGAAGGTGTGTACTTATTGCAGAAGGCTGATAGGCTTAAAACGTGTTCTGGCTTGCCTCACCCTTCTGCTGATGGGGGACAAGGGCAGGAGGAAAACAAAGGCTTGGGCCATTATGTCCTCTCCCAAAGTGATAAACAGATACCCACAGGTGTTTATGCACTTGTGAGTGTCTTGCCCAAATAAGGGTAAGCAAGCTCTGGTTTCACCTAATATAGTCAGTTTTGCAAATGGCATTCTGATTGGTGAATCTCTGTGGCCAAAGGAGACAAATAATAGAAACTGAGTTAAGTTGCAAGCAGTTGTGCTGCTTCTGCCTCACCGCTCTGCCTCGGTGTGTGCTGCTCTGCTCTACATTCTGCTCTGCTCAGACGGCATGCTCTGCCTCTGACTTGGACAATGTGTTTTGCTCTGCCTTGTGCTTCAGACCAGCTTAGCCCTGGTGTTTTGAGCTTGAACTACCTGGAAACTTAAGTGCCTCAGGTTTACCAGGAGAAGGCATTAAGTGCCTCATGACATGGTGAGAAGTGCCATTCTCTGCACATTTGCAAGAGATCCTGTCTGCACCTCTGCAAACCTCTATGCCAAGAGGAACCAGGATCAGGTCAGAGATTGTCTGCCTTTTTCCCAGCGTCCTGCTAGAGCCTGGGAAGATCTAGAAGCCTCTCAATGGCTATCAAGATGCCAAGCAGCTTCAACACTGCCACAAAGGAGCCAAGATACTATCTCTGAATTCTACTCCACCACTGTGAATAGAACAGACTTTCGCTAGGGCTCCAGGCTGCCTATTTATAACTGGGGCAGAGACATTTTGTGGCTAAACCTTTCAAATTTTCTGATTCTCCTAAATTACTTAATTGCCCATAAGCATCCTTGTGAAGATTTTCACAATCCACATTACAACCCAAATGTAACTAGTTTATATATAGTTTGTGGGCAGGGCTTTTTGGAAATAAAATAACTACATATTTTATAATTCCTGCCTTGCTAATTGCCCAAATTTAATCAGTACTGGCATGGAAACAAAGTGGGACAGGGAAGGGAGGGGGAGAAGAAGTTGTCCGCTCAAGCCATGATTGCTGGTGTGAAAAAGAATGTGTTTGACTTGCCTCGGTACACTGAGGCTTGTAATACCATTGAGAAGCCCATGTTGGAGCAGGTCCTGAAGCATAGAGTGTAACCAGAACTTGAACTCTGTTCAGATCTCTTGAATCTAGTCTCTGTCGTCTATACAGGCTGCATCTCATAGTCTGTATTCACTGTGTGTCCTCTTTGTCTGTGCAGAGAGATCCCCAGTTGTCTTTGTTGGCTTGGGTAGTACTTCTTTTTCATTGAAACTTTTGTCTCAAGCTTGATGTCCCCAGCCTACAACAGCTGAACTGCCAGTTTCATTAGAGAATACGTGCAGATGCTCTCACAGACACACACTCTCTCTTAAGATCACAGTGTAGGGCTTGACTTTCTGATTAATAGCTTCTCCAACAGTCCTTAAAGGCCTTTAGTATTTTGCCCTGGTGAGGTATAATCCCTGGCATTGTTTTGCTTCCTCCTTGAGTATTTTCAAGCTGCGGTAGATACCAATATGAATTAATAAATAAACCATGCTAATCTTGTCTTTCTTGACAATGTGAACCTTCCACCCCAAAATGTGTTAGCTGATGAAGTGTGGACCGAAATCTTTCATTCTCTTATTCTCTTCAAAATAGGAAGTGTTCTTACGTGATTGTTTACTGTAAACTAGCATGCATTAGGGTAAGAGCCTGAATAGTCTTGTAAACAAGACAAAGCCTACTCTGTCCTCCCAACCATGTAGATATGGAGATTCCTTTCACTCTACCATCTGGAAGAGTGCAGTGCCTCTCCAAGGCACGTTATCTTTCTGCGTGATTTCCAATATTTAGATTTTAAATCTCATATATTTAAAAACAAGAAAATCAAGAAAAATAAGAAAAACATAAAAAATTACAGACCAGACCCACCACATACGTGAACACATTTATATGCATATAGACATACACACACAAACACATGCATGTATGCGTGCCTCGTACTCTACGTCTTCACCTTCTTGGGGAGAGCATTTGAAATATATCTGGCACACATATTTTTGAGAATAAAAAATGTACTGAAAATCAGTGTCATGTAAATTGTTCAATGAGAGCAAAATGATTAAAAGCTTTGTTTCTGAAATCAAATATTTTGTGTCTCTGCTCTGTGCATCCCATTTCATAAAATAATCATTCGTTACATAGCAATGTAAGTCTACCACTAGACCTTTACTTTTATTTCAGTTCTTGAACAGAAAGAACACAGAAACGGAGATACCAGCACTAAACTTGATATAATAGCTAAGATTTAAATAGGCTGAGTTCAGAGTATCTCTTTAATCAGAATGTTTATCATTTTTATCATTGAAAAGAAGGACAGTAGAATTAATCAAATAATGCTGCCTTTAGGTTCACAAATTAAATATTGTTTATGGAGTTATAAAGTATTTGAGCAACCTCAGCAATTTTCAGAGATCAAGTATTGTTTTAATATTGATGTAAAATTCAAATTACTTGTGGCTGTGACACTGTTCAGCAAAATACAAGACAAGAGTCCACCTATTTGGGAGATCAAGATGAAGAACAGGAGCATGCATTAACTGACTTAAAAGCAAATGTCTTTGCTACTAAAATTGATCCTACTAAACAAGCAAAATCAAGGCATAGGATGCAACTCCACTTATTAGTGACCTATAACAAACTAAGAGCAATTCTCATGTTATTCAAAGTGATTATAGAAATGTTTTCTCCCTCTCAAATACCAGAAATCAAATCACATTTCCAAAGAATTAAACAACCAGACATATATATTAATAAACTCCCCATTCCTTTTAACAAGAGTTCACTGTTCTTCTGATGTGGGGTCTCATAGTTCACATATTAGTTTCCAAAACTACATTCTTTCCTTACAGCAATATCCCTGAGCACTGCAAGAGGTAAGATGCTGCAAGCAAAGATATATAATAAATACATTGTTAAATATACTTGATATGAGATCCTTGAATCATTTGACCATGCCCTATCTGCTCTTTTTCCTAAAATACCTATGTGTGTATTATAGTTGATTTTTCCTCCAGATACAACACATGAAAATGCTCAAGTTAGTAGTTCCAAGCATAGTTACACCATTCCCTTGAAATCCAGGGGCCCCAGTTCTCAGCTATATTTATGTCCTTTCAACCACTTTGCAATGTAGTAGTCTTCTAAACCCCTTCGTATGTGTGTAAACAGCCACTCTGTGAATAACTTTTGTCTGAGAAGTTTCTTTTTCTGATAACAGTATTGGGATAGGGCTCCAGAGCATCCCTCTTCCCAGAGCCCAGTGCCAGGAGACAGAGCAGGAGGTGGTGACTCAGGAGCATGCCAGGAGTGTATCCAGCATTTGATGACCTAGAACTATGCTCTGGTTTCCAGGCCCCAGGCAGAGTGCTTTATACATGTACAGCATCTTTAATGATGGCCAACATTTTAAAAAAACAGCAGAAGTCAAACCTTACAGTGACAAAAACGTCACAGATACTTTATTCACAAGTTGAATTCTTTTGTTCTTTGCCTCAGAGATGAAAAGGGTGGTAATAACATGCTAGAGTTTGTCGTACCTTCCCAGTTATTTTTCCAGAGCAGAGTAAAATATAGTATTTTGGTCTCAATTGACTGAATATTAATAATGGACCAGGAGAGAACTTAGAGATGCCAAATCATGGAGACAATTTTTGTATAATATGTATTTGAGTACATATGTAGTGTGTGTATGCATTTGTGTATCTACAGAGAGACCATAATCTACAAATTTACAGATCTACAAATTTTGTTTTCCTAGTAGAAAGTAAAGTAGTTGATCATAGAATCATACAGTTAGGAAAACGTCATTATGATCCTTCCGTACAGACACTGCAAACACATTACATTTTATATGTGATCTCTCTGAATATAACAGTTCAAAAATTAGGACAAGAAATACCAGAAGTGGTCAAGGGGAAGTTTTTCCAATATTCCACTTCAAAAAAACAAGGAGTTCAAAGATTTTGATCATTGACTTTGAACTGAAGAATCTTGGTTCAGCAAAAGTGAAGCTGCTTCTTTTACTCTGAAAAAACTATTAAACATCCTAAAATAAAATTACTTTATTTTATTAAAAAAAAAAAAGCTTTTAAAATAATAAATATCTACATGTTTGTTTTTAACACATTTGGGATAGCTGTGGGAAAACTTAGTAATGACATAAAGTCCTACCTCATTTAGTTTAATCCGGATGTCTTGATGTTGAAAAAGAAGTCTCCAGAGGGAAGGAAATGTTTTTCAAGAGGCACAAGTCTCTGAAATCCAGGACTATTCTTTCTGTTGAACTGAAGTTTATCCCATGAAATTCTTCCCTAACATGAAACCAAGGGATCTGATCAATACTGAGCAA
>VWYK01039230.1:11817-26830 GCA_013399775.1 Semnornis frantzii | reverse complement strand
GCTTCTCTTTTTCATTTTTTTCAAAAAACCCCCCACCAAAAAAAAAAAAAAACAAACCAACCCAAGTGTAGGAAGATATCTAATGAGCTTTTAGTGATGTTCAGTATTGCTGTTAATAGGCATTATGCCCTGCAGACTCACTGCATGTTTGATGCTTGGCAAATTAGTTTTCTGTACTATGCAGATGACAGGTCATAAAGCAGTCTAGTGGTATTCCCGGCCCTTGCCTTAGTGAGAGGAGCAGTGAAACTGTAAATAGTTGATGTTCAGTATTTGCAAGTCAACATTTTCTCTGTAGTAGTTGATTGATCTCAAGACACACACTTAGTTTGCAAGTACCAGGTGTCAGGATTTACAGAGGTGCAGCATTCCACTGCTTGAATGCTTTGATACTGGAAAAATCAACATCGTCTTGGACACAGTTTTAATGGGCTAGGTTTGGGTGTAGGGGTGGTGAGAAGCTTTTGCTGTTTGTCAGGCAGGATTTGTGATCCTAATAGACCTGTTCTGCTCCAGTGAAAACAGCTGATGTTGGTTACTCATCTTTTCCTTTCTTCCAATAAGAGAAAAGCACGAAGACTCTACAGTGTCATTTATTTTCATCACCAGTAAGGTTCTGCATATTCGTTCATTTTTATTTTTCATTTGTTTTTCCCACATTTCTGCTGGAAGTTGATTGACTTGGAGAAGTTCAGTCCACTTCATTCAGTAGCACCTAGCACCAGAAGAGCAGTTGGGTATGTGGTAGAGGTTTTGGTTTTAGTTGCCCAGTAGCATTACCTGCCATGAATCGTGTCGTGCAGTCCCTGTCCAAAGCGTTCACAGAGAGGAGAGGGAGGTGGTCTTTGGGAGCTCTGCACTATTTACTTGGTCATTCCTCTCTAGGGACAGTTCTCTTGACACCTGCAGAGTTTGAGCAGTCGTAGGCAGTTGTGGAAATTAACTCACACGTATGAGTTTGGGATGTATGGAGTTTCCAGTGTGAAATGTAACTTGTCTTGAGTAACGGGGAGTTGTCTGGTGTGAAATCATCAAGTCGAGCAAGGGGGAGCCAACTATGCAGCATTTTTCTGTCAAGTTATCAAACTTAGAATTCATTTGCTGAACCAAAACTGCATTGCTTCTGAAACTTATCAAAGATGATGCAGAGCAGATGAACTTAATCTGAAATAGGTGAATAAATGGGAATTTTGTCTTGGCCCTAAACATGTGCTGTTCTTTTGCAGGTTTCTGTATTCTTTGATGTCCACCAGATCATATTTTTTTTGTTTTCAATTAATGTGTAAAAATAGTGTCACTACATTTTAAGCTATGGAGGGTTTTTTTTTTTTTTTTTGTATATTCTTTATTTATAACTGTGCCAAGTATTATTTTAATACTGTTGAGATCTTGATGTATGACGTTGTGAACAAAAACAATATGTAAAATGTTTAATAAATTAGCTCTCCTTACATAAATTAAATCTGTTAAATTTTGTAAGTTATTAATCAAATAAATATTGACTCTTAGCTGCAGTGTTTGTCTTGACTTGGGCTGTGATCTCGCAGACTCCTTTCTGCCCATTTTAGAAGCCAGGCCATCAGAAAGCAGCTGCCACCTCACATTGTCTTGTGGTGGAGCCTCTCTGAGTGCCTTGCTTTAGTGAGGCACACCTCTGTGCTACCCTGTGACGGTTTGGGAGTTCCCTGCCCCCCCACACTTGTAAAATGACCCAGACTAGACCTCAGCCGGGCTGAGAGTTAAGAGATGAAGCTGTGTTTACAGCTCAGCACAATGTACAAGCAGAGATATACACTATGTACAGGAGTATTTACAGAAATATACAAGGTAAAGGTAATACAGACACACAATTCCCCTCCCAGAAATCAGAGACCCCAGGAGGGGCTCCCAACCACCCTTCCACCTTCTCCCCACCCCCACACCTTACCCCAAGGTTTGCCTTACGCGCAAGGAGGATCAGCTGGGGAGGATTAGAAGAAAAGTGGTTAGTGAAGTTATTCAGCAGAGAGGAGAAGCCAGAGCTGCTAGAGAGCCCAAGAAGCTGTGCCCGAGAAGCTGCTAGCCCCGTGACCCAGACTGCCCGCTCCAGAGACTCTCTTATCTTTTTGTTTTGGGTTCCTTTTCTAAACATCTCAGCAAGCCTATGAGTGCAGCAGACATCACCATTGTTTTCCTTCACAGCCTATAGTATAATTTTCTCTATTAAAATATGCCAATTAGCTCAAACCAGCACATACCCCTTGGAGTTACTGTTCACTAAGAGGTGCTCCTCTCTTCTGAGCAAGGCATGCTGGCAGGGCCATGTTTCCTAAGGGAGAATTCCTCCCAGGGAACACTTCAGGGGGACAGATGTATGTGTTTCGTGCACTTGAGGCCTTCCAAGAGTAAACACAGGGCTAGGAGGTATGGCCAAGAGGTCTGCTGCTTGAGTGGCACTTGCAGGTGACAGTGTACCTTGACTCTTCTTGTCCATGCTGAAGGTTGGCTTTTGAGTACAAACAAGGTAACCATCCAAAATTGAATTTAATCAGGATACCTGTACCCAGCAATCTGTATTAAAATACAAAGCTAGGACTTTAAGAGCACTCATGGAGTGGGAAAAAATGCATCTGTGTTTTCTGCTGGGTGTGAGTGCAATATAAATATTGAGGTCTGTTGATGTGCTCTTCCCTTCCCCAAGCAGGAGCTCTGGTGAGGCTGGGCCCAAGCTTACCTCTGCTTGACCACCTTTGGACTTGACTGCTGCAAGATCAGGGAAGAAGCTTTCTTTACAAAGGAGACATCCTGTGCTGAAGATCTCTGTCAGAGACTTGCAGTGCTCTTGGGAGGTATGGGTGGGCTCCTGATGGCTTGAAAGCTGGCTACTGGTTTGCTTCTACTTGGGAAGAAGCCTGCTTTCCGCACCCTCATTTTGATTTGAGTTCACTCCCTTGCACCCCCTTTGAGCTGCCTTTAAGTAAAATTGGATATTTTTTTTGCTATGAAAACAATGACTACTTGTGAATGCTTGCATTTGGATTTTGTCCACTTCAGGCTACCAAATGGAGATCAGTAAAAACTGCAGCTGTTGATCCTAGGTTGCACTGATTTGCAGTACTCAGTGTCATACTCACATTGCCTCCAATCCTACATACTGCTTGAGATCTCGTCAGGAAGTCAAATTACTTTTGAGAACCAAACCTCCTGGAGTTAGGGTTCCAAACAGCATTACTCCAGGCTGGGCTGAGCTTTCATTCATCAGCCCTTTGCTGCAGCTGAAAAGTGGACAATAACCAATGAAAGCACTTCAGTGTAGGGGCCTCATGGCTCTTGGCAGGTGGATGGTCTTTGTGGCTGTGAGTTGTTTGGGTGTTTGATTGCTTTAATTTTCTGTTATAGAATCATAGAATGGTAAGGTTGGAAGGGACCTCAAGGATCATCCAGTTCCACCCCCCTGCCATAGGCAGGGACACCTCCCACTAGCACAGGTCACTCAAGGCCTCCTCCAACCTGGCCTTCAACACCTCCAGGCAGGGAGCAGCCACAACCTCCCTGGGCAACCTGTGCCAGTGTCTCACCACCCTCACTGCAAACAACTTCCTCCTAACATCCACTTTCAGTCTTCCCTCTGACACTTCAAACCCATTGCCCCTCATGTTGTCATTCCCAGACCTTGTCAATAGTCCCTCCCCAGCCTTCCTGGAGCCCCCTTCAGGTCCTGGAAGGCTACTCTAAGGTCTCCTGGAAGCCTTCTCTTCTCCAGGCTGCAGAGGCCCAACTCTCTCATCCTGCCCTCATGAGGTAAGTTGTCGGCATGTAGAGCAGCAGGGAGCTGTGAGTCGTTGCTCTGACTCCCTCCAGGAAAATAAAGGAAAGCCTTTGATTTTGAGGGATTTACATCACTCCCAATCACTTCTGCAGTTGATTTTTCTGAGACTAGAAAGCTCCTTTATTTAACAGGTAAAAGAGCAGCGTGCAAGGTGCATGCTTTTGTTAGCGCCGATCCCACCTGCTGACTCTAAGGTTTAGATCCACTACAGTAGCTACCTCAGCTAACTGGAAGTGGATTCATCTGCTCAGTAATGTGCCTACAAATTCTTTAAGTTCAAGTGCCCCTCAGCATCTGACAATGCCTTTCCTGAGAAGAGGAAGCACTTCTGTCAGAACAAGGCTATGGAAAGGTGATACTGTCATTGCCTGCATGTCCTTGGATGCTGGGGCCTGGAAACCACTTCTGGATTACACCTCTACTTGCTCAGATTGGAAGAGTCAGAGGGGTCAACGCTTCCTGCACAACTGTCAGATTAGCAAAGGAGAAAAGCACACTTAGGGGAGTTTAGGGACAAAGTATTGGCATTGTCAGTATGAGTAGCAGGACCAAAGGTTTGTGCTCAGGTTTGCTGGGCTGTGCTCTTGCTGCCTCACTCCCACCTGAAGTGAGTTCTGCTGCTGCCTTGCTGTTGTCTTTTTCACTTGTGACCTTTCCCTCTCTGTGAGCCACAGGAGCTCTTGCCTCACGCTGGGAGCTGCCTGCCCCTTCTTCCTCCTAGACGCATTGTTCCTTTGTCACTCGTACAGAATGCTCTTTGTGCCCTGTTTTGGCTGGCACTTTTCTAACGAGGCTTTTGGCTTGCCTTAGACCACAGTCATGGATGTTGCTTGAAATGCTGCATTAGACTCTGCTGACGTTGCTCACTGTTCTACTGTAGCATTCCCATTGTTGAATGTGTCTTCAGGCAGATTTTTTTCCCCCCAAATGCATAAGCTTGCTTCCTGAACCAGACAGTTTCAAATCTCATCTTTTCTTTAACTGACTTCTGTTGGGCACAATGAGAGATGGAACCAAACCTGTGTCTGCACCCGAGGACACCGCAGGGGTTGTATCCATGGGGATAGAGCTTGTGTCTTCCCCCAGAGGTGGCTGGCCTGAAGGCCTTGCTGTGCAGTCACAAGCTTTTCACTGGGAGGCACAGACACTCCTGCAGCTACCTGCTGGAGCTGAAACATGCTCTTCTGAAGCACACTTTGTGCCTTTTAAAAGCAACAGGTAGCCACCATCTTGGCAGAGGAGCCTGAACACAGGTGAAGTCCTGTTTCAGGTGCTCAAGAAACTTGATTATAAATAAATAAATAAGTGTGAAGTTGTTTATACTAAATGCTCCTTACTTGCAGAAAAATAAGGCAAAGTTGCCTTAAACTGGATGATTTTTGCATAACTGTTTTAGGCTCAAGTACCTCATTCAAGAGCAGTGTGGGCAGCAGGGCAAGGGAGGGGATTCTGCCCCTTTGCTCTCCTCAGACGCCACCTGGAATGCTGTGTGCAGCTCTGGAGCCCCCAGCACAGGAAGGACATGGAAATGTTGCAGAGGGTCCAGAGGAGGCCACGAAGATGCTGAGAGGGCTGCAGCAGCTCTGCCCTGAGGACAGGCTGAGAGAGCTGGGGCTCTGCAGCCTGCAGAAGAGAAGGCTTCCAGGAGACCTTAGAGTAGCCTTCCAGTATCTGAAGGGGGCTCCAGGAAGGCTGGGGAGGGACTATTGACAAGGTCTGGGAATGCCAGGACAAGGGGCAATGGGTTTGAAGTGTCAGAGTGGAGATTGAAAGTGGATGTTAGGAGGAAGTTGTTTGCAGTGAGGGTGGTGAGACACTGGCACAGGTTGCCCAGGGAGGTTGTGGCTGCTCCCTCCCTGGAGGTGTTGAAGGCCAGGTTGGAGGAGGCCTTGAGTGACCTGTGCTAGTGGGAGGTGTCCCTGCCTATGGCAGGGGGTTGGAACTGGATGATCCTTAAGGTCCCTTCCACCTTTACCATTCTGTGATTCTAGGATTATCACATGGGGCCTCTGGGGAAAGGGAGGGTATGTTTCTGGGTCTCTTGATGAAGAGAGGATTCCCATTTGCTTCTGAAGTGCAACTGCAGCTGCCTTCAGCTTAGGCCTTGCAGGCTTGTGTTGGGAACTGCTCCAGCCCTTAAAAGTAGCCAAGCTCTTCTGAGTGGTTTTGACTTAGTTACTTTTGTCTTGCATGCATCTTGTCTCCTAATCATAGATCCTGAAGAGTTAATTTAACAAGAGTCAACTCTTCATCAATTCTGAGTTCAAGTCATGTGTTCTACCAGGTCTTATTCCACCCTGTTGTTGCAGCTACACCCTGTCCGTCGCCCTCCACGCCTGAGGCTGGAACATTCCATCTTCAGGGACCAAAAGGTCCTAGCACTACCAAGAGAAGGTCAAAACCTGCTCTTAAACCTGAGTGTGATGTGCTAGCTTGGTCAGCTGCTAAGCAGGAATCAATCTGCAGCTGTCATGGTGAAGGGCTGCTTCTGCACTGCAAGGCCTGTGCGTGACACACTTCAGTACCAAAGCAGGTGCTGTAGTGAGGAGGGTTGCTTTCCTTCCACTAGCTGTGGCACAGGCAGCCAGTCCCTAAAGCACACAGCTACTTGCCTGTCCCATTCCGAGCTGTGTCACTGCCCGGAGCATTAGATTAAGACTTGCTGTGTCTGTGCAGTGAGCAGCTTGCACACACACCATGGTGTGGTATTAAGGGGCAGCTGTCCAGCTCAGAGGGCCATAACCCACGCTAGCCATCATGCTGGGCTCTCGGTGAAAGTCTGCTCCAAGCATCAGCTCTCCAGCCCTGAAGTACCCGAGTAACACTTCCCTTACTCTTTATTGCTGACAAAGCACATGACACTTGGGTTTAGGATCTATGAACAAGCAAAGCTTTATTGAAGTGGTTGGTACTCAAGTCTTAGAGGTGGCACAGCGTGAGACACAAAGCAAGGGAAAGCAGCAGCAGTGCTTTTCTTTACACAGACGTGCTGAAGGGATGCCAGAGCACTGCAGTAACTACTCCATTTTGCAGTAGTTAGTAACATGTAGGAAACGCTCCTCTTTCTCCTGGCAGGATCTCAGTACAGCCCTGACAGATTTTCAGCCATGACCCTTCACTGGGCATGAACGAGGGCACCTGCTCCCTGCCCATACCCAAATCCCTTGGGGCCAAAGTTCTTTGCGTAACAACCTGCAAGGAAGACCACAGGATCACAGAATGTTAGGGGCCGGAAGGGACCTCCAAAGATCATCCTGCCCAGCTACCCTGCCACAACAGGATCACCTAGAGCAAGTCACACAGGAACATTTCCAGGCAGGATGCACAAGCAGTAGCTGAGGCTTCCAGCTCATTAACTGAAAGCAGCACTGTCTAGGCTGAGCGCCTCGGGTGCTTTCCCTTAGTCACCAGAACACCCCCATTTGGAAGCAATGATCCTTATGCAGAAGTAATGCTTAAAAGCATTTTGTTAAGCTGCAGCACTGCCCTGCCTAAACTCCATAGCATAGCTGCTCGGTCCATGTGGCTCCCAGCCTGCTCCAGCAGCTCATCCCTTGGTTCTGTGGCTATGTATCTCTAAGGGCATGTGTTGTCATCCAGCCACTGTGTGGACCTAGCTAATCCATGACACCATGTGGGAAGGCATGGCAGGAGGCTCGCTGGCCTGTTTCCTTACTCTGATCTGCTCTGAGCCAGGCAGAGGGCATGGGCTGCTGCATTTCCCACTCTCTACAGTTTTGCTTAATGGGGATGTAAGCTACGCTAGCAGCTCCACTAACATTTATGTCATCTCCCAGCTCAGAGCACTTCCATCTCGACAGGTGCTTGAAAGTTTCTTACACCAGGGAGAAACTCAGCATCTGTCCTGGTTACACCTTACACTCCAAATGACAAATAAATGACCTTTGTTTCTTTCTCACCTTTACAATAGATTTCTCCCTCTTTTTCAGTTAGGGTTGTAGATTCTAGGCTCTTTCCACACTTGGCACACCGGAAGCAGTTTTTGTGCCATGGCTGAGGGCAGGACACGAGGGAAATTAAAAAAAAAAAGAAGATAGTTTAGAATGAGAGAATGCCTGAGTGGGTTAAAAAAAGAATTAACTGAGCCAGTGTCAGTATTGTTTACAGATGAAACACAGTTCCAAGTGCACCAGCAGCAGATAAGAGTGTCTGCATTTCTGTGAGTGGCCCACACAGTACCCTGCCCAGGGCAGCATTTTGCAAGGTTTGGGCTTTCCCTAATCAATTCAGAGCAGATCTTGGCTCTGTAGCAAGTCAGCAGCTGGCAGATGGACACAGTTTAACATGGTATTGTTGGAGAGCATCCCCCTGCTGCCAAAACATTTGGCCTCCATCATAAGCTGAACATCACAAAGACTCTTGCCTCTTTTGGGAAGAGTTCTCCTCCAGTCTGCTTCAGGTCTCTAGTATGAGATATGATTGAAGCTTCAGCTCTGGAATCCAAGTTGGACACCCATCACCTTGCATTTCAAGTGCTTTTTGCTCCATTGAGTTGATTGATTTGTCTATTTTCAATGCTGAGAATTTTAAAAGCAACTTTCCCCACAGCTGGTTGCCCCCACAGGAACCCACATAAGGTCCCCTGCTCATTCTGAAGTCCACAGAGCAGATACAGAATAGCACACAGAGTTGCTCACCTTTCCAGCTCCTATTACTTTCTCTGCTGCGTAGACAGAATCCCCACACCTGGAGCATTTCTCTGCCCCTCCAAACTTCTGAGCAAACTTTGAAGTGTTTGGACTTGTTGTGGGTCGGTGGGGAGAGGGTGTGCTGAAAGAAAGGGGACAGTCCTTGGCTTTACTCTTGTGCTACATGGCCTGCTGCTCTTTTTCACACTAGTGGAGCAGGCACAGAAAACACAACCTTTGCAAACTTGTAACCAGCAAAGCTGTCCAGTTATACTTGGAGGGAATGAAAACAAAGCAAACCCACAAAAACAAGAAGAGAAAAGGCCACGCTGCAGAGGACAGAAGGAAGCTACTGCAAAACCTAGTTTTCTGAGGAGCCTTCACCTTTGAACTTCTCTAGAAGTGAATTTTGTAGCAGGGCATGGATTTAGAACATAGCAATCTACAAAAGTTCCCTTAAATTCCTGTGTGCTACTCATGGTCTGGAGCCTGAACTGATCACTGATCCTGGCTGGAGAGCAGTAATTTGGGAACCTGCATGATGCATACCTCAGCTTCTTTCCACCTGCTCTGCTTTACAGCTGCATCTAGGAACATTTACTATTTAATAGGCCTTTTGAGTTTGGCTATAACTAAAGCACAAACCATTCTTCATTTGGCAGCTAAGGAAACATTCTTCTTGTAGCCCCAGACTCTCAGCTCTCCAAATCCATCCCTGATGAACATTGTGTTTGCAGCTTATTTAGAAAAGCAACTTGAGACTCAGAGTCCCCTCTGCAGACTCATGCACAGCAGTCTCAACAGCCATGTCATCCTGTGCCCCATGGGTCATGCACAGTCAGGGCTTCCTCAGCTGCATCAATTCCTGCTCACAGTGACCAGTGGAAGGTTTGTGCCCTGCAGGTTAAATGCCCTGCATTCAGTTATTCTGGGGTATTTTGCAGCATTTCTATTTCAGACAACGAGAACTAAAATTCCAGCCTGACAGACTTCTCTGGGAGCAGTACTGAAGCAGCACCCAAGCCAGTCCACTCACCTTTCAGGCTTGATGCCCAGTCTCTCTCCCCTGTCCATGTTCAGTGTGCCTGCACCTTGCCCATAGCCATAACCTTTTGGGCCATACTTTTTTCCATAGCAAGATTTGCAGTACACTTCAGCATCGTGAATGGCCACAGTTGTGCTGTCCAGGTTTTTCCGGCAGACCACTGAAGGAAGGAAAAAAACAACTCCTTTAGGGGACCATTTCCAGCAGCGTATGCAGTAAGCCAAAAATCAAGTGAGAAGTGATGCTCTGGGTTTCCTTATCCACAATTCTTCCTTTCAGGCTGTGGGACCACCAGAGATTAGAGGAAGCAGGTTGTCATTTGAGTTGGTGAATGATGCTTAGCCCTATAAAGGCTCTAATCCCTCATACCTCTTCATCACAGTGACATTTAAAGCCTGGAAACTTGCTGTTTGATGAATGAGGCTGCTCAGAAACCCAGATAGTGAAGTCAGCAGTTTCCCTTGACAGATGCCATACAACATGAAGCCAGTACAGAAGAGCTCCCCTCCTGCCCTTTTGGCCAGATTGAGGCTGGGAAAAACAACCTTCGAGGTTTTGCCCCAGCCTTGGTACTGGTTTGGGGCAGAGCTGGGAGCTGTGGACAGCCATCACTGGAGGGGCTGTGCTTTTCTGGCATCCCTACATTGTCCTTCAGCACAATGCAAGTGCTCTGCTCAAGGTTACAGAAGAAGGCAGAGCTATTTCCTTCTTAAACTCTCCTTCGTATCCTGCCTGATATGCTCCTTCTGTCTGCAACAGTATCATGCCCCTGATAAAGAATTTGGGGAGGAAAACAAAACAAAATGCCTTACGAATTTTTTGTTTAACAAGAATGTTAAGGGCTTGGAAATACAGGGTGACCTTTGCTTATGGTGCTCATTTGCCCCAAAGTTCTTTTTGTAAGACAAGCAGATCAACTAGTGCACGTTTGTTAGGTCTGCAGAACTATGCACTAAGGAAAAGCAAACACTCGGACACGCTAGGGCCACTGCTTGACTGTAACTTCCAGGGTTCTTCTAACAGAAACTCATACAAGGCTGAAAGTGGGGCAGCTGAGACATCTAATCTTTTCTGTGACTGCTGTGGAGCTAAGAGCTGGAGGCACAGGTGCTTTGTGGCCCACACACCAGCACAGCATACCGATGTTATCCTGCAGCTGGGGGCACTTGTAACTGGTATGGAGACCTGGAGCCCAGCTCTGCCTGCAGGTATTAAACATCAGCAAGTGGGACAAAAGACTAGCTCGTGTTTTTAATGAGGTGAAGTTCTAATTCAGACAGACAGGCTGTCTGCCTGCAGAGTAGGAGCCTCCGATTCACAGCAATCCTTTGTTCCCTTCATCTAAGCAGAGTTCTTTTCAGCAGAGAAAGCGATTTTCAGTGCCTCACTGGGCTTGTTGGCTGGACTGGAAAAGAACGCTTTGGACTCCTTTCATCTGCAATAAACCACAGGACCCTGCGCCAAGAAAGCCTGGGCTTTTGGCTGGGCTAAAGCATCAACAATTTGCTGTGCTCAGGCATGCTGCTGTCCTGGTCTACATGGCACTTCGGGACAGCAGTTCGGTAACACCTAAGCTGCTGCCAGCCCTGGGACCCCCAGAAGCGCAGCTGAGCTCAGATCGGTGTGCACAGGGCTCTGCCACTAGGCATCCTCCCGTGCACAAACAACAATTTTAAGCCAGATTTCCATCCTAAAAATCCCTCGGACTCCTGAGCAGGCTGGGAGTGGGGCAAACAGGAGAAGAGCATGAGGTGCTCTGCTGCGTGAGGTGCCTCCTGTGCCTCCCGCACTGGCAGGCAGGCTAACAGCTCTCAGGCAGACAAGCTCTCCCTTCTGGCCCAGGGACCAGCAGCCAAGCTCAACGTGTGGCGGACAAAGCCACCACTGCTCAGGTCTCCAGGGTGCCAGCTGAGCCTGGGACATCTCCCGTGGACCAGTATCTTGCTGCTGCGACACACACGCAGCTACACTAAGAGAGGGCTGGAGCAGAAGAGGAGTACTTACTGCAGAGGAAGCAGCAGCGGTGGAAGCTCCTCCCGTCACACTGCACCTCCTCGGCATGGTAGACGGTACGCCCACAGGCGCCGCACTTGTTGCCACCTCCCCAGTTCGGCATGGTGGCTCTGTGTGCCCAGGCAGGCAGGAGGGAGAAGGGGAGAGGTTTGTTAACCAGTGTCCTCCACCGCCTCAGCTCAAGGACAGTTTGGGCTACAGGCTCCTTCGAATCACATCCAGAGCTTGCGTATCGGAACGCAAGCCTGCAAGTTCACCCGCCGCTTGAAAATGGGACTTTGCACCACCAGAGAAGATTTTATGATCAGCTTCCCAGCCCTTCAGATCCCAGACCACATTTAAAGGCTTAGGCAGGCTCTTCATGGCTACTTGTAAAAGCAGATAGACTGGCAAGGGGAACAGAGGCTGCTGATGCTGCCAAACAGCAAGAAAAACAGAGACATGGTCTTCACCAGACAGGTCCTCCTGTCCCTGCCCGGGGTTTTGACCCATACATAAACTGGATGTGCACAAATTACAGTTTCATGCACTGGGGCCTTACCATACCTTGAGCAAATTGCCCCCCAGATGGATATAATTTCAGTTTCTATGCTCTGTGCACACAGGGCCTCTGGTCTGATGGAAGCAAAGCAATTGTGGCAGCATCAGCGTTTTGTTCTACTGTGGGGCCTGCCACTCGGAATGCAGTACAAGTCAAAGTTCACCTCACCAGAGAGCCACTTGTCAGGGCTGTGGGGACATTCTGAACTCCTTTGAGATCATGCTTGCACTTCAAAAAAGTTTAAGGGGGATTATTTCCCAGGGACTCCACTACTGTTACATGAACTGTGCCGTTAACAGACAGGTATATGAACCAAATCCAACTGCTCAAAGAGCCACAGGCACTTAAACTCCCTCTCACTCATTAGTTCAATGGACACTGAGACTAGTGGGATGAGACAGGCACCATCAGTCAGCACATCACACTACAGCCTTGGGAACAGTCTCCTGCATTAAGCCAGAAACAGCGATCATGTCATCTCAAGTTGAGCTGCCCCCTCCCCAGCTCCCCTGTATCCATGCCATCACCATCAGCAGTTCCCACCCAGCTCAACTGGGAGCTTTCCCTGCTCCTCCCATTACCCATCCTGGGTTAAAGTAGTAAAGCAGAGCAGTGTCCACCAACTCTGGCTTTTGTGGGACTTCCCTCCTCCCACCACCAGCAGCAGCTAACATAACCTGGTGGTTACAAAGCAGCATTTGTTGAAGGCTTGTCTCAAGTCAACTCTCCTGCCACCCTACCCCATCAGCAACATAATTTCTTCCCAACAGGCTCCCAACAGCAGCACTGCTGCACAGTTCAGCACAGTGGAGAGAAGCAAGGAACTTGTCGGGAGCTTCTGATTTCTCTCAAGACAACTCACCATTCACCCTTAGAAACTGCCCTATGCCATCAAGGAGAAGAGACACATGACAGCATCCCCACGACCTGCTGCCTCCAGTCAGCTGAGCCAGAAGCGGAGGACTGCCAATTTCCAGTCATCTCTCTGGCCAACGAAGAAGTGGAAGTGCTGCTGTGACTCAGGGAGACAGAGAGGAGCCCCCTTCCTCTAAGGGGCTCTGACCAACATGTGGGAGAGACCTCAGTGCAAACTGAGAGGTCTCACGGGTACCTGACTGCCTTGCACTCCCCAGGCAAAGCAGAGCAGACTCACAAATCACACCTCAGAGCAGAAGTGTTGGCTAACCCTGGGTTAAGTGACCCATCTTGCTAGGGCTGCTAAAACAAGCCTCCAGCCAAAGCAGCCTGACCAGGAGTTGAGCGGTTCTAGGGATGCAGGGAAGGTTGCAGGGTTCCAAAGCAAGACACTGCCAAGGAGCTGCTACCAGATCTGTGTCCAAGACAAGCATACTCATGGCTATTCACGGCATGTGGGAAAATAAGATTAGTTTATTAACCTAGACTGGGACATTCCTAAGCAAAGCCTCGAATGGCTGAGCAGTGCCATTTGCACAGTGACACTAATTACTGAGAGATCCCTTTGTTTAATACTTCCACGGGATTAACACCATAACTGCTTCATGGTTTAGCACTAAAACCCTGGCTGAGCTCATAAAATTAGTTTTATGACATTTCCCACTTCGTCATTCTTGGCACAACTGTAGAGTCTAAAAACTAAGATTCCATTTCTTTTATTCAAGTGCTTGGCTGTGCTACTGCACAGCAGCTGACATCAATCACGGCAAAGAGCATCCTTAGTTAAAGGGAATATAGGCAGCACAAAGCTTTGGAAAAGGAATGCATAGACTAGGGGAGGAAGGGGGGAGGGGGGGGAAAAGAGAGACAGAAGGGAAAAAAAAAAATAAAAAGGAGACAAGATTCCTTTGCACTTTGTGTGCTTTCCAAAACATAAATGTTATTTGGTACGAGAGCTTCTCTTTTCCTCTCACCATCCCATGCTCTTTTGTGCACTCACATGGATCTAAGTGATTTTAACCATTTTGTTAGTGAACGAATCGTTCCTTAGCTTCCAGGCACACTCGATCTCAGGACCTGGATCGGGTTTCCAGCTTTGCCCCATATTTCCCATGCAATATTGGGCAACATCGGGTGCAGCTCCACCTCTTCTTCTTAAGGGAGACAAAGTGCTGGATGATTTGGCAACCATTAGCTGATTCACATCTACTGATAAGGGCTTTGGAAATCCATTATAAGAAAAGAAAAGAAAAAAAGGAATTGACGTCGGTACTTCGCGGTGACCTGGGTTTCTGCCACAAAAGGTTTTTCCATTTATCCTCCCCATACTGTTTCCATCATGGCTTACGTGGGAAGATCAGCAGTTTTCCTTTAATCACCCAACAGCGAGGGCTACCCTGACAGGCAGCAGTGCTCAGAAGGCACCTAAGGGGGAAAGGGCTAACAACTGGAAGAAGCTCTGCACGTAGGAGAGAGGACAAGCCCATAAGCTGCGCTCCTACTACCACCCTGGAGCTTCATGCTGCCCAGGTCTCCTGAGGAGCTCCACAGGTAGCAGATTCAGCCTTCCAGTCCTGTGTTGAGCCTGCCCTGCCCTCTCTTCTTGTCTAGTTCAGGCAGGTCTTCAGGGAGCTTAAGAGCAGTAATTAAACATCCAGATGATCTCACTACTAGTACCAACGATTTTGACTTTTGATGACGGGTTTGTTGGCACGAATTCTTCTCATTCAACAAGAAAATGTGACTTCTGCTAAGCTAGTACTTAAGCTTCAAGAGGAGTGTGTTACTTGGGTAAGGGGTAAGTGTTTTCCAAAACGCCAGCACCAAGCCACGGCAACAGCGAGGTCCTTCCCAACCCGCTGTTGACACCACGCTTCAATGCAAGAAGCCTACACCAGCCCCGAGACGACACAGAGGAATTTCAGGCTACCCCCTGCCGCTCGACTGCTTTTCCAGCGCCCCGCTGGGACACCGAGCGTGTGGAGCACGTCAAACCCAGCCGCCTTCGGGGAACGGTAGCTGCGCGCTCGGCCCCCGCCCCG
>VWYK01039230.1:0-11615 GCA_013399775.1 Semnornis frantzii | reverse complement strand
CGAGCCCGCCCGCCCCACTGCCCGTCCCCCCCCCGCCGCTCACCACGGCTCCCGTCCTGGACCCGGCGCGTCTCAGCCCGGTACGGCGCCGCCGCCGCCGCTTATAGAGCCGGGGCGGAGCTCTGGCCGCCTGGCCCCGCCGGCTCCGCTCCACTAGCCCGGCCCCGGCGCTGCTGGGCAGCAGTACGCTTGCCGCTAGCGGGACGCCATCAGCCCCTGCTGGAGAAGGACCCGGCGCCCCGGAAATCGCCTGTCCGTAAGCCGGTCACTGGGCGTCCAGGTGCGAGGGTGCGACCCGGCTAAAGCCAACCCGAGAGGCGGGAAAGCCGCAGAGGCACTCCCCGGAGAGCACTCACACCTTTGCTGTTACTCGGCTTGAGGAGTTTTCTCTCAGTCCTAAACTGACCAGCACCCACGAGAGATCAATGCGGACCGCACGGTTGCGTTTCACAGGAATGGCACCGGGAGGTGTGCGGGCTCAGAGATGCACCTCTCCGGACGTGACGGAGTGGCATGGGAGCTGGTGCCCTGCGTGGGCAGGAACCGACCCTATCTCCCTTCCTAACCACCGCTCCGGCACGGGCAGGTTCGGGAGGCTTGAAGAGTTCTCAGGGAAAGCTAACAGCGAAGCCTGTCTGCACCAGCCCTCTCCAGCTGCTCGGAACGCTTCCATGCTTCAGCGACTCTGTATAACTGGCCCCAGGTCCGAAGGGTCGTCATGCACTGGCTGGATTCGTTCAGGATCATGCACAGGGCTCCTTGTGCTGGGAGCGAGATGAAGGTTTAACTCCTGCTCTTTCCTAATCATATACCAAATCAGCTACCCATTGCCCGTACAAGTGCGCTCGGTCGCTCTCTTTCAGCACAGGAATGACTTCAAGCATTCCAGAAACGAGACCCCGCGAGCTGGGAGTAGGCATTCCCTTACTGAACCTTCCACTGCAGACCGCCCGGGGACGTGGCGATCTGCAGCTTGGGTGGGAAACAGGTCCTGTGAGACTGTTAGCATAGGAGGCTGGGTGGCATGCTGCAGTCTGTGTTTTTCCAGCAGCCAAATTGCCTGTACCACGAGATTAAAAATTACCTCCACGCCAGGCATGTGAATGACAAAGGTTAACTGTCCCCACACGTTAAAATGTGCTTCCACTGTACTGCGGCCTGTGTGGTGCAGCCTGTGGTGGGCTAAGGGACTTACACACACACACACACAGAGGCAGTATTTGAATTTACCCGACCAGCTCAGATGGCTTGTAAGTATTCATGGCAAAGCTACATTTACAAGGACAGATATACAATATATTTACAAGTGCTTACAATTCGATACAAATTAGAAATAATACAGGAAGCCAAACTCCACGACACAGAAACTGCCCAGAAGGCTGTTTCTCTCTCTCTCTCTCTCTGTCTCTCTCTCTCTCTCTCTCTCTTTGGCTTTTTATCCCTTTTGGCAAAGCAATGAATGATATAGACTTCAGCATTATTTTCTTTTTACAACTAATGATCTAATTTCTCTCATTAAAATATTCCAGTGAGCTTCAAACCAGCACACAGCCACAGCCTGCTGCGGCTTTCCCCCTTTCCTTTTATCATTGTCTTTCTCCATTTGCCACGAGTTGGGAACGCCCAGACTGTGCATGACTTTCACACATCTCAGAGCCCTGCCAGGGTGGGTTCCTAGGGAACAAGGTGGTGTTTGCTGTGGGCAAGGCCAAGCGTCTGACCCTTGAGCACCACAGCAAAAATTTCAGTCTAGGTTTTGAGGGAAGGGAGCACAATGAGAAGCAGAACTATGCCAGCTGTTGTTTCACCACTCAGCTTGCAGGAAGAGAGAGGATCTCTCCAAGGCAAACAAATAAGAGGTATATGAGTCTGAGCTGGTTCCATGTATTGCATGGAATGCCTGTGCTCTCTTGTCCAACCTGTCCTGCTTCCAGCTGTGCTGGAGCTAGCACGTGATGATGCTAAGTTTTTTGCTGTGTCTCCTCAGCTTTCAAAGCTGTTAGATTTTCCATTTTGATAACATTTCCTACAGCCTCTCTACAAAGCGATCCCAAAGGGAATAGTGTAGCATTGCGGTTCTGTGAAGGTCTGCCTGTCCTCAAAGGAAGGACTAAGGGGCCATGCTGTTTGAAATAGAACACTCTTCAATGGTGAGGCACATAGACACATTGGCAAGTTTATTACTGTAGGAACAATATTCAAGAATACATTACTGCAGCACACAGGACTAATAATTTATAATGAAGGAAGACAAAAGCAAGAATGGAAACTTTCACCACGTGCTCATCTCTATTGATAAGGACTATTTCTACCAACACAATTTATAAATATAGATACTAAGATATTTATCATCAATGAACACATGTTTTATTTATAAGCATACATCTTCTGTCTCCTCAGGAGATCTCTTCTGCTCTGTCCTTCCTGAGGGCATTGTTTTAAAGATAAAATGTGCCTCCCGCCCTGCTGCATTCCTCCTTGCTGTCCTGCACTCCTTGACCCTGTTACCCTTTGCATCCCTCTGCCTGAGCATCCCTGCTGCCCCTTTACCCTTATCACCATCCTCCTTGCACAACTCCATCCTTCCCTATATTCCTGCTGAAAACCCGATGTAAATTCCTGTTTCCAACTCAGTTGCCCAAAATCTCAGATATAGCTCCAACCTCACTGCTGTGCTGGGTCCCAGCAGGCAGCTGGACTCTTGCAGCCTGCTGGCTTCTCCCATTTTGAGCTCAGCAGCTTATAATTAGGACAGTTTATTTCTGAGAAGCAGCATTTGACTGCTCTGTTCATCCCTCCTGCTGATTTGAGAGCTCTGTGAGAGGGCCAGCATCCCTCTGGTACCTTCAGCTTTCTTGGCCTTGGGAAAGCCCACAGGCTCTACAGAAAAACAGTTCTCCTTTCAGTTGTAAGCTTCTCCCAAAGCACAATTACCACCTCAGAACAGAATTCTCAAGGTTTTAACTATGGCATAATTTTATGTAGAAGTCATTTTCTCTGTGTCCATGCTGAGTAAATAATCAGCTCCTCTGACCCAGTTACTCCTGAAAAGACTTGCCCCAAATCAGTGTCCTCAGGCCTTTTACATCCACTAAGTACCTTCTGCTCACCTGGGATTACCTCATCCTCATTTGATCTTGTAAACCAGGTCCCACATGTCTGGCTTAGGGGAGAGTCAATCTGCTTGTTGTGCTGGTAATCTTAGCTAGTATTTGATTAGATAGTCCAGATTTTACATCACAAGGGGGTTGGTCACATTCTGACATTGTCATTGTTATGCCTGACGAATTTGGTGGCTTTCTATGAAGAAGTCACAGAGACAGTGGAGAAGGGAAAGGCAACTGATGGCATCTACCTGGACCTGAGTAAGGCATTTGACTCTGTGCCACATGGCATCCTGGGCACCAAGCTGGAAAAACATGGACTGGATGTGTGGAGCACTGCTGGGTAAGGAACTGGCTGGATGGTGGCACACAGAGAGTGGTGATCAAGGGCACAATGTCCACCTGCAGACCAGTGCCAAGTGGTGTCCCTCAGGGGTCAGTGCTGGCACCAGTGCTGTTTGACATCTTTGTCAGTGCCATGGACAGAGGAATCAGTGCAGCCTCAGCAAGTGTGCAGCTGGCACCAAGCTGTGTGGCACAGTCACTTGCTAGAGGGCAGGGATCCATGCAGAGGGAGCTGGACAGGCTGCAGAGCTGTGCCCAGGCCAACCTCAGGACATTCAACAAGGCCAAGTGTAAGGTCCTGCAGCTGGGTAGGCACAATGCCAAGCACAGCTCCAGGCTGGGTGGGGAATGGCTGAGAGCAGCCCTGAGGAACAGGCCCTGGGGGTGTGGGGTGATGAAAAGCTCAAGATGAGGCTGCAGTGTGAGTGCAGCCCAGACAGCAACTGTGTGCTGGGCTGCAGCAAGAGCAGTGTGGGCAGCAGGGCAAGGGAGGGGATTCTGCCCCTTTGCTCTGCTCTCCTCAGACCCCAGCTGCAGTCCTGTGTGCAGTTCTGGAGCCCCCAGCACAGGAAGGACATGGAAGTGTTGGAGCCAGTGCAGAGGAGGCCACCAAGATGCTGAGAGGGCTGCAGCAGCTCTGCTGTGAGGACAGGCTGAGAGAGTTGGGGCTCTGCAGCCTGGAGAGGAGAAGGCTTCCAGGAGACCTTAGAGTAGCCTTGCAGGATCTGAAGGGGGCTGCAGGAAGGCTGGGGAGGGACTATTGACAAGGTCTGGGAATGGCAGGACAAGGGGCAATGGGTTTGAAGTGTCAGAGGGGAGATTGAAAGTGGATGTTAGGAGGAAGTTGTTTGCAGTGAGGGTGGTGAGACACTGGCACAGGTTGCCCAGGGAGGTTGTGGCTGCTTCCTCCCTGGAGGTGTTCAAGGTCAAGTTGGAGGAGGCCTTGAGTGACCTGTGCTAGTGGGAGGTGTCCCTGCCTATGGCAGGGGGTTGGAACTGGATGATCCTTGAGGTCCCTTCCAACCTCAACCATTCTATGATTTTATGATTCTATGCCCAGTGTCATCCAAACACTCCTACTGCTGGTGGAACTCTCTTGGTTCTGTTCCTGAAAGTGTGTTCCAGGCATTTGTGTCTGTTGTGGTAGGTGGTTTAAAGCCAGCATTATGCGTTGTGCTGGCTTGAAGCACCATCCCATGAGTTTGAAGCACCATCCCATGAGTTTCTTCTTTACTAGCCCTTTTGGTCAGCCACCTCACAGTGGCTCCCCTGCTACTTTTCTCACTGGTTGACCCCCAGACTTGCCCTAAGTAAAAGGAATCCCACAGTGAGATGCATACAGTGTCAGGTAGTGAAAATGTAGTTCGTGCCCAGCACTAGCTGCATTTGCCCTCTCCTGGAAGGGAGTATGTGTTTAGCTCTTTTCCTTATCTAAACACCCATGCACCTCAAGAGTGCTATGCAGTTATTCCACCATAAATAGAACAGTGATAAATCAGCAAAGTCGACAGAATCTGATGACACAAATGGAAACACAGCAGGCAATTCTAGAGCTCCTCAGAGTTGTGATCTGTCTAGATGAGTTCCTTGCATCCAGTGTACAGATCCCAGAGACATTCTGTCTGGGAAGGCTTTCCAAACTCCTTGATTATTTTATTATTTTCATTTAATTGCAGGATAAAATTAATTAGAAAGTCATTGTTTGCCTGGTGATTATAAGAAACAGCTATTTGTGTGTCCAAATAGCTTAGGGATAGCTGTGACTCAGTACTTGGGGTCAGGGCTGACAGGGCAGTTGGGCATCGTTTGTTATTTGAAATGCTGAGTGATCTCTCCTCACTGCTGAAGTAGTTCCTCCCCTCTGGAGGTTCAGGCTGCAAAGGTCCTGCCTGGGAACAGCAGCAGAGCATTTTTCCCACCCTTGCTGGTTCAGTCGTGTCTGGCTGAAGGGTGCTGAGAGTTAAGGGTGCCAGACACTGACCACGCGTGTTGTGGTGCCCACAAGCATTTGTTCCCCTCTCCTTGCTGTGAATCCAGGCTATTTCTCCCATTATAACAGTGCCATGGGGAGAGGCTGACAGGGAGCTACACTTATCCAACAGCCTCCTGATAGCTAAGGCTCTCTCCCACCGTACCAGAAGCTGCAACTCAGACTTCTGATGCAGCCCAAGGATTTAATGAAGCTGTTTTTAATATGGCCAACACCAGTGCTGCAGGAGATGGAGACACACATGCCCTCTTATGCCTGGCATGCCCTGAATGTGCTACAGTGGGGCCAAGGAGCAGAGTAATATCTGTCTTCCAGGGTCTCACATCCCTGTGGGCTTTCTGAGCAGAAATGGAGGCAGCTGTGGAGCTTTCTACTGATGGACCTTTGGGTACCAATAGGATTTTAAGGAGAAAAAATCAGTGGGTTTTGATCCAGAGGCTTTCAGACTCCTCTCCAGCTCATCAAACTTTCTAGACCCAATGTCTTTCTGAGGCCTCTAGGGAGATGAATCTGGACTCTTGAAGAGAGTTCCCCTTTGTTTCCAGGGTCTTCCATGCAACATTTCAGCCTGATGTGAGGTTCTATCCAAACCCCATGAAGACGAAAAGCACAGATGGTTTGCATCTAATCCTAAATACATCTTGTGAGGTAAAGCACAGCCCAGGCTCCCAGTGCTGACATTATCAGGCAAGGGCACTGTAAAAACCCAGCAAACATTGAAGTTACTGTATTCAAGTTCTGAGGTTTTCAGCAGAGGTTTCTGAAATACCTAGCAAAACATGAGCTCTGTTTCAGATGCCAGCTCAGCAGAATACTAATACCTGCTCTAGTAATAATGTCACCTCCCTGGCAGGAGGTATAATTTAGGCTGAAAGTATTGATTTCTTTAATAAAGCTCTATATATTCACCATATGCTCACAAGGCCAGATTATCCCTTGCTTTGTGCCATGGAAAAACCTGCAGGCAAGAGCCTCAGTAACCCCAGCCACGAGCAAGCCCTGGTGCTGACTGACAGGATTTCATTAGCACAGGGCAAAATTTGAGGACTCACACAGCTTGTTCCAATAATACCATTACCAATTTTTGAGAGCAGCAGGGAAATGTGTTTAATATTAGGTAGCACTGAGGGGTTAGCAAGGGGAAATGGCCTGACTCTGCTGTTTTCAGAAAGCCTCCCAGACCCATCAGCCTGCTAAAGGAGTCGCTGCGATGACACTACCCAGATGGCAGATGGCAGTCATGCTAAATCCATAACATCAAAAAAGTAGTGGTTGGGCTGCAAGGGAGTCCATGTGCTTAGTTTTTAAATTCCCTATAGGTACCTTTCCAGGAAATGGTTAGGACCCTAAACCAATCTACACCTCCCTGGCAGCATTGTCTGTAGCTTCACATCCTGAGAAGAAGAGGAAGCTCATGCCAGGGCAGGATGGTGATCATGCTGTTCCCTGCCTGCCTGGCATGGAGTCTGCTTCAGGCTCCATTACACCACCTGTGAGCAACCCTCGTCAGAGCCACTGGTAGTCTTGGGCTGGGGCTTCCTGCTAGGTGCTGTGAGAAAGAAGGTGGTGGATAGCTTCCAGCTTGCAGTGTGTTGCTGTTGCAAGAAGCCTCCTGCATCCTTATGTCAAAGGAAAAACATTTCAGACTCCACGGAAACAGCTAGGGGGTGATCAGCAGTAAACCAGCAACATGCTGCTGCCTGCTGGAAACCAGTGCTGCAAAGCTTGTCTTTGGTGCCCCTCCCCATGGCAGCACAACGTGCAATGGTGCCTCACTTTTCCCAGGCTAGGAACAGCAGATCTAGGGAGAGGGAGTGGAAGTTTTGGCAGGAAACCTACCCAGCCTCAAGGGGACTAAGCTATTGAATGTCATTGCTCTGTAGCTTCCAGCTTATTTCTGTGCAGTTGGCAGTTTTATTTACCGTGGCTGTCTTCAGAGGGGCTAGGTGGGACTGTATTGTTCCTGTTCTCATCTGAAGAAAGCATGAGCATTGTGCTCCTACTTTGCAACTGATTGTAGCACCAGTGACAGGCACGTGTCCCTGGAGAGTGTCTGAGCATTCTGTGAAGGTCTGTTTTCAGCAGTAGAATGTGATAGAATAGGTGTACCTCATCTGACATGGAGTCTGCTGGTGGGACAAAGGCAACACTCTGCATAAGCATCTTTATTAATAATGCCTCAAAGGGAAATAGGTGGCACAGGGCACCGCCTTGGTGGTGAGTCCAAAACTGAATGTGGCAGCAGCAGCAGGAGGCAGCCATTAAGTGTAGATTAACTCTGTTGCCTTTGCATGGAAACTATGCCTCAGGCTTAGCCTAAGACACAAGAGTGTCCTAGCTGCGGTTGGTTTGCTGATGGAGATTTGTGGCTGAGAGCTTTTCCCAGCCTGCAGAGTTCCTGGTTTGGTGTGAAGCAGTCTGAGCCTCTGCCATGAACCAGTGTCTGCATATGGTGGCTTTCTCCAGTGCTCAGAGGTGAGGAACTGTTGGCTCCACACCAAAGTGAGTCTGACGTATCCCTGGCAGGCAGCAGCTGTAACACCTCACGTCTGCAACACTGTCCCATGTGTTTTAGGAAGATCTGAAGCTGAAGTGCTCACCTCAGTGCCATCTGTGGAGGAAGGAATACCTCGGGAGTTAAATAGGATGGTACTGATTGTTAATTCAGTTATTACCATTGTTTGCAGTATTTTAATTGCTTCTACCAGTGAATAATTATTTGAACCAATAAAACTAGGCAATAACAGTACCATGGAAGCAAAGTTTCAGCAAGGGGAGGATATCAGGATTGAGTGCTCAGAGATGTCTCAGATTGTATTAACACAAAGGCATCACTGCACAGTGACCTTCTGCATGCAGTGAGGGAGCCTGATCTAGTTGAGGCTGCCCCTGCTGACTACAGAGAGGGTTCGCAGGATCACAACTCACAGGATGTCAGGGCTTGGAAGGCACCCAAAGAGAGCATCGATTCCAAGCCCCCTGCCACAGCAGGACCAGACAATCTAGCTCAGGGCACACAGAAACACATCCAGACAGGCCTGCAAGGGCTCTAGGGAAGGAGATTGGTCTGAGTTGGACTAGATGACTTTGGAGGTCCTTTCCAAACCAGACCATTCTGTGATTCTGTGGTCCTATGAAAGGCTGTGCTTAGGAAGATCACATTGGATACCTACTGCAGTTCACAGTATTGGCAATAACCTCTTTTCCTTGGCACAAATACAGCAGTGCTGGAAGGCTACAGAGTGTCAGAACCTCTTGTGTGCTGATTGTCAGATTTCACTGTGTGCAGTTCTGGAGCCCCCAGCACAGGAAGGACATGGAAGTGTTGGAGCTGGTCCAGAGGAGGCCACCAAGATGCTGAGAGGGCTGCAGCAGCTGTGCTGTGAGGACAGGCTGAGAGAGTTGGGGCTCTGCAGCCTGCAGAAGAGAAGGCTTCCAGGAAACCTTAGAGTAGCCTTGCAGGATCTGAAGGGGACCTACAGGAAGGCTGGGGAGGGACTATTGACAAGGTCTGGGAATGGCAGGACAAGNGGGTAAAGCAAGCCTATGGCTTCACCTAATATGGTGAATCTTGGCTAACTGCCATTGGATTGGCTATTCTGTGCCCATAGGCCCATTAGTCTCAGGCTGTATGGATAAAAGCAGATGAGCAGGGAGCACAACCTGTGCTTTGCCATTGCAAGGTGTGTCTGCTATTATACCTGTGCTCCACTATTATATCTGTTCTATCCATGCTGAGACTGCACCCCACAAGACATCTGCTTGCACCTGGAAGCCTCCTGCCCAGACAGAATCCCTGGAGATAACACAGATCATCCAGAGAGCCAGGACCAGGTCAGAGCTTGTCTGCCTCCTTTCTCCAGCAACCAGAAGCCTGGGGAAACTCCAAAGCCTCTAACAGCTACCAACAGCAACCCCGCCATGAGCTTTGGGTACTGTCAGATAATATTTTCTGTGAGTAAATACCAAAAGCCTCTTGTAATCATTAATTGCCTTCTGCCATGAGCAGAAAGGAGCTCCTTGTGTCAATCTAGTGAGCAAGCAGAGTATTGACCGCAAGCGGTGCACTGACCGCAAAGCTTCTCTGCCAGTTCACTTGAGTTCAATTCATGTGTCTATATTTAACAGTTATTGCTAGATCCTATAATAACCTGTATATAGTTTCCATAATGATGCCTAGAACCTGTTATTATTATTAAACTGGTGATTGGGGTGCCATGAGTTCTGAGTGTTTAATATTAATAAACTGTATTAATATTTTTAAAATATCACCTCGCAGTAATTATTTACCCCTTCCACTACAGTGATCAAAGATCATGTTGGGTGATTCTGTGCTCCACAACCTCCCTGGAGGTCAGGTTGGACGAGGCCTCGGGTGCCCTCTGCTAGTAGGAGGTGTCCCTATGGCAGGGGGTTGGAACTGGCTGATCACTGAGGTCCCTTCCAACCTTACCATTCTGTGATTCGTTGTTTGATGTGTGCATTATTTTTAATGCTGCATTCAGATGATGATGGCCACAGTCACATAACATACACTGTAACAGCACACAGCATGCAGCTCTCCTTTGCTGAGAAACACAGGTGTGAAAAAGCAACACAAGAGCTGGTAAGATTCCTACAGAAAAATGATCACTCAGAAAGGAAAAAGCCCAAATAAGTTGCAGAGTTTTCATTAATTGAAGTACAAATGTCACCTTCTGAACAAATCTTAAAATAAATGATTTTTTTCTCTTTGTCGTGCTGTCAATTTGGGTTTTACACATCATCAAGCAAGGCACTGAGAGGCTGTTGTGCTTCTTATTGATTCTGCTTTGTGTTCAGTGTCAGTTTGTATCTGTAGATGTTGGCAGCAGTAAACTCTCTTTGCATTTCCAGCATGGATGAGAGAGAGCTCTCTGCACAAACACATTTTAAAAATGAGCAAATTGCCATCATCTGCCACAGAGTCACTTCTGGTCTTCCTTGGGTTGTAGATTCTTCCATACAATTAGTTAAAAGACATGCAGCATCATAAAGAGACATAGTATGTGTGGAGGGCAGAGAGACAGCCTGGGTAACCCAAAAGTTCAAACAACAGAAGACAGGGGAACAGAGGTTGGAGAGGAGTTGACATTTACTGTCTAAAAGGTAGGGATTAAACAAGGATTGAAAAAAAAGTTCTGGAGATTGTTTTGTAGGTGTAAGTGGGGAAACTGTGAAAGGCAGAAGAGAAAACAGAACTGTGTGGGAAAAGACTGAGTGAGAAAAGAAAACAAAGAGCAAAGAACAGTCAGTATATCAAAAGGGTGAAAAAAGATAAATGATAACAAAGGGAACTGGGACAAAGATAAATGGGCATGATAACATGCAAGGTCCCAGTGGAAAAGGCCTCTGGATGAGCACAGAGTCAACATCTAATGCTGTCTGAGGTGTGAAGGCTGAACAAGGGAGACACAGTCATCAGCATGAGACCAGATTAGGTTGAAAAACACTGTTTTAATGATTAGAAGTTTATTATCTTTGAACTAGCTACTAGAAATATGTGTAATTTCTATATTCCTTGCAAGGAATGTTCCTAGGACAGTAAGGCTTATTTCTTTGTTGTTGTTGTTGGTTTTGTCCTGATGTTGTTTTCCTGCAGCAGAGCAGACATTCAAAAGCTGTGATAAACAATACATTGAGTGGCATTTTTTTTCCTGAACACCATAGGGCTTATTCTGCTAACTCAAAAGAATGTCTGCCTTTTTTTTAGAGACTGGATTTCAAGTAAAAATGTATGTAACCATGTGTATATTTATGGATATATATGGATATGTAAGGATACACATCACCACTGTGACCCTTGGCTGCACACATTGTTGTTTGCTCCTCTGATGTGTTCTGCACATTTGAGCTCAGTGCAGGTACACACCACCAGGTGAATGGAAGGCTTGAAACTCTGACTGAGCCTGTTGTACTCTGTGCTTTACCACCATGTCTTGTGTGCACATCGTGGCATCAATGATGTGGCTTTGAGGAGGAGGACCAGCAGCAGAAGAGCCTTTTGGTTTCTCTCTCTCACAGGGATGGTGTAAGTTGTGTTAGAGCAGCCATGGGTGCTGCACTAGTGGGGCTCTGATGGTGTTGCTGGGCTGCAAAACCCTCTTAAGAGTAGGTGTGACGAAATGATTCAAGTTCATAATGGATATTAATTTTGA